>NJDC01008398.1:16504-28787 GCA_002245475.1 Calephelis virginiensis | reverse complement strand
ACTATATCATCCAGGTAGACCAGGCATATTTCATTTTGTAGGCCTCTAAGGACATTGTCCATCACACGCTAAAATGTTGATGATGAGTTTTTTAGACCCGTAGAAATTCAAAATGCCCATGTTCCACGTTAAATGCTGTCTTGGAAATGTCATCAGGGTTCATCTCAACCTGATAGAAACCTGATGCCAGGTCAAGAGTCGTGAAGTATTGGCATCTACCAAGTTTGTCCAGTACGTCAGTGATGTTAGGTATTGGGTATTTGTCGTCAATTGTCTTGTCATTCAGTTTCCTAAAATCTACCACAAGTCGCCATTTTTGCCTACCTGATGCATCAGCTTTTTTGGGGACTACCCAGATGGGTGAACTCCAGGCTGAGTCCGATGGTCGAATTATACCTTGTTCTAACATTTTAGTTATCTGGTCTCGAACTTCTTGCCTATGAATGTATGGGTAACGGTAACTTTTAGTGTATACGGGAATTTCATCGTGAGTTCTAATATTGTGTTTGATTCTATTGGTAAAGGTAAGAGGTTCTCCGTCAATATAAAATACATCTGCATAGCGAGCACATAAAGTTTCTAGGTTAACTCGTTCCTCGGTATTTAGGTGATCGGTTCGAAGTCGGTCTAGTACGTCTTTTACACGGTCTGGGTCTTGCATAGAGCGCGTGCATTGTACATTATGTATTTCTGTCGCAATTGGTTTGTCGAATGAAATTTTTATGTCTTGGTCTGTCACGTTTTTTACTTCTATTATAGCAGTCTTATCAGTCATAGTCGTAATGCACTCCTGAATAATACAATTACAAAGAATTTGCTCGGGTATAAGTACGTCACCGTCATGATAGTCAATGGGTACATTAATAAGACGAGATGATTGCGCAGGGATAAGTTCCTCCGGTCTGGGTTTCCTACATTGATAACGTGATAAGAGTAAGCTTGCGGTTTCAGTGAAAAGAATGTTATGTTTTAAATCTATTCTGCAGTTTTCCAATAGATCTAGCCCTATCAGACCATCAAAGTAATAGTGAAATTTGTAAATAAAAAATTTTGTACTGCCTACTCTGTTAAGTTCGGGAAAACTAGGTACTGTGATAGAATAATCATGAGTACTAGTTACTCGTGAATTTGTAACTTCAAACGGATCAGATTGTTTAGGTAAATGCGAATAAAAATTTTCTACAGCTTCCGGACTTATAAATGATCTATTAGCTCCTGTATCTATAAGAAATTTTAGAGGTGGATCAGCTATTTTTATAAAAGGTTATTCTTTTTTTGATTGTAAGTTTAATTCTATCTTTGTCCTACGTTGCCACGACCCTTGGGAAAATCCTGCTCCTGTTGGCTACCGAAAAGTTCAGGGGGTTCTACCACATTGGCTGGAGATGGATCTTGGTGTCGAGGATAGTCATCGCATGAGTATTCGTGTGTCATTTTGATATTCATAAATCTGTCTCCGATAAAAAATGACAAGTATGTAAGTGTACCAGCTAGCTTAGCTTCTATAGAAGACTTAACACTCAATGTTAGTATTTTGAGCTAGTATAAGCAGCAGCGCGTGGATAATATAGCTTCGTTATTACCACTTTATTGCACATAAAAAAAGAGAAACGTCTTACCATTAGTATTACGGGACGTAGAAGCCATGTCAAGGTCCAGAAGGTAGGTAGGTAGGAACACAGTACAAGCAAGTTTTCTTGTAGCTTTCGAATTTTTTTCATAGGTCGTACCATATCTAGGTTCTGAATTATTGTATATCATTAGGCATACTTTTCTTGCAAACAACATATCGTATAAGTTCTTAAAAATATTATAATATTAATACGCAGTTAGAAATATCACTACATAGTATAAAACAAAGTCGCTTCCTCTGTCATTTTGTCCCTTTGTACGCTTAAATCTCTAAAACTACGCAACGAATTTTGATGCGGCTTTTTTTAATAGATAAAGTAATTAAAAAGGAAGGTTCAAATGTACACTTTATAACCATGCGAATCCGGGGCGGGCCACTAGTTATCAATACATAGTATAAAACAAAGTTGTTTCCTTTGTCCCTATGTCAATTTGTATGCTTAACTCTTGAAAACTACGCAACGGATTCTGATGCGGTTTTTTTAATAGATTAAGTGATTGAAAACGAAGCTTTATATGTATATTTCATAACCGTTCGATGTCGGGGCGGGCTGCTAGTTAAAAAATAAAAAACAACTTAAAAACGTTTACAATGCAACATACTCAAACTGCTCGTCTATATAAAGCCTTATTGTGATAAATATACACACGTCCTAAGTAGCCATGCTAACGTAGGAATACGCGCGAAAATCATCAGAAGAATACAGGGAAAAAACTTAAAATACTCAATGGATCGCTAACTTTCCGTTAATATAAATATACAATATTAATCCTAAATACCTATTTTTTAATAAAGTAATATTTTACTATACAGCTATTTGAAATATAGACTTATGAGTCTAAATATCGGTACTTACATGAATTTTTTTACTAGAGCGGCAGTGTGTCATGTTGATTTATTATTATATTTTGTTAAAAACAATTTATATTAATACTTAATAACAAAGTTTGTTGCATAAGGATTACATTAATATACCACACATAAATAAACAAAACCAATACTTACATTCTAAAACCAATTCGTCACAGCACGTCTTTCACTTCACAAAGCGTTCAATGAACAATTGTTTTTTTTTCATATTTCGAAATACTGGCGCCTCAATAACAGCCAAAGACGCTCAAATACTACAGCCCCAATGGGCTGGCATATAAAGATAAATAAAAAAAATAAAGAGGCATACAACCGATTTTATCAGTATCTGTCGGCTAAGTTACTATGGTTACGTTAACGTACGACCCTACATTCTTTTACGTAGCCGTAGTTACGTAGACGTTCAAGTGGCTAAGTCATAATCGTTTGGGAATACCGCCCTCGGTAACTGATTCCACAAAGATGTTATACGGGGTAAAAAATGTCTTCGGAATCCCACAGTTGTAGATCGCCATGCATCGAGATGATGGGCATGATACCTTATAAAAGATGTAAATAAGCCTTTATTTTGCTCATTCCTAGTAGATTAGTTTCTTTGGATGTAGAAAGTTTATTCTCAAATGTCCCTTCAGAAGAGTGTATAAATTTAATGGAAGAAATGTTAATACGTCAGCGTCAACAACCAGGAGAAATAAATGAAATTTTAGATATGACCAGAACTTGTATGAAACAAAATTATTTTAAGGTACAATTCTCATTACTACATTCAATAGGAGGGTCTAGCCATGGGTTCTCCCCTTAGTCCTTTGATGGCCGAGTTTTTTATGGATAACTTTGAAAGACAACATATTGTTGGTAAAAATCATATATTATATTATTACAGATACATGGATGATATAATCATATGTTGGACTGGTACAGAGAGACAACTGGACGTTTTCGTCAACAATCTAAATAAGAAACACCCCAAAATTAAATTTAAATTAGAGATCGAAGAAGAAAATTCGTTAAATTTTCTCGATCTGACCATAACTAGCAACTCTTCCGCAAGCCAACTTATACTGATACGACTATTCCTGCGTCATCGTGTCATCCTTGGCAACAGAAAATGTCTGCGTTTAATAGCTACGTACATAGACTTTTATCTATCCCTTTATGTCAGGAAAGCTACAAAAAGGAGTTAAGCATACTTTGTCAGATGGCAGAGGCAAACGGTTATAATAGCAAACATTGTTAATAGTTTAATTAAAAATAAAACGAAGAAAGCAATGTTACGATTACTTTATGCCGTGCAACCAGAAAATACTGTAAGGTACAAATCTAGTTTCACTTACGAGGGACAAATTTCCGGAAAAATTAAACGCTCTCTAAAGTCCAATCATATACACGTTGCTTTTAAAACACGTAATCCGTTAAGAAAAATTTGTAATGGTAAGGACAAATTAGACAATAAAGATAAGTCAGGTATTTATAGGCTTCAGTGTTCTGAATGTAACGGAACATACATCGGTCAAACAGGTCGGAGTTTTCAAACACGTTACAAAGAATATATAGCGGCGTTCAGAAATAAACATTTCGATAAATCCCATTTTGCAAAACATGTTTTGGAAGCTGGTCACACTTTGGCTAGTGATCACTCCTTCGAAATAATGCATACTTCTGAAAAAGGAATTAGGCTAAATATTTTAGAACAATTAGAAATCATAAAACACAATAATGTGTCCAGAACATTGTTGAATGAACAAATAAATATATCGAATTCCCCATTCTTACTAATTTTTGGCAGCAATCGAGTCGAACAGAATTTCACAATCGATTCGTGAAGCGGTTACGAATAATCGATATTGGAGGGTTTGGTCTATATAAGGCGCAATCGAGGCGGCGGCAAATCACTCGTGTGTCGTCGTTTGTACGGTACGGTCGAATTCCTGAGGATGCCGCAGTGTAGAGGCGAAACGTACGTCGAGTGCGATTTGGTGTTCTCTGTGGTGAGTGCTTCGACAAAGTTGGCGAAGGACGTGACAAGTGGTTTTGTTTCCCGTGTTCGGACTCTATTTGTGATCTGGTCGCGGAAGTGGGAGGTGGGAACTTTAGGTAGGGTTGTCACATGTAAAGAACGTGACAATTTATATTGTTTCCCGAGCTCATCCTATATTCGTGTTCTGGTCGCGGACGTGGGTGGTGGGAACGTCAGTTAAGCTTGTCACATTCTGTGTCGTTTGGGGGATTATTTGCCACAATGGTTACACTGCTTACGTGGAATTAGCAAAATAAAGGCTTATTTTACATCTTTTTTTAATGGATTGCCGCAAAGTAACGCCTGATTCAATAAAATATGATACCTTATGCTCTGACGCGATGTCCGAAGGTGGAAATCAGCGGCTGGAATTAAACTAAACAACTCCTCAGAGCATCCCCCATGATAGATGCGGTAGAGCATACTGAGTGACCCAACATCTCTACGCAACGCCAAGGATTCAAACCGATTGGTAATTGCCCGGTCATTGACAATTCGAATTGCTCTACGTTGAATGCGGTCAAACGGAAGGAGCTGGGTTTGTGGAGCCCCTGCCCAGAGTTGAGAACAGTACTCAATTTAAGGCCGAATTTGCGCTTTATATAGTTGTAAGCGATGGGTCGGCTTGAAATACTGTCTCGCTTTACTGTGTTACTGTGGTACCGGTCGTTAGCAATTACAAATGAAGTCAGCAGCGTATACAAGATGGCCGTCAAAACGTCAAATGAAAGTAAGGACATTTAATTTCACGTACATTTGTATTCACATTTTTAAAAAACTGTAAATCCCGAAAGTCCCGGGATTTGTAAAATTTAATCCCGAAATTTTCAGGACTAAAATATGGCCGGGATCCTGAACCCGGGATCGAATCTTCTAGACGCGATGCAGTAAGGGGTTAAATTAAAAAATTAAAATATTTTAAAAAGCTAGACTAATTTTGTATCCCATACTATATTACTACTATATTATTATTTCCATACAACACACACCACTAAATTGTTTTATTACTTGCTAAATCGTCTTTTTGAATGTATATGTTACTATTGAACTTAAAATAGTTTTTCTGTCATATATATGCTGGTTATATTTATAATTTCATTAATGTCTCCAGGATGTAAATAAGGTCTTTCTAGAATTTTAGATTTTTTAGATATTTTCTAGGATTTTAGATATTAAATTGATACACTCATCAGAAGAGACGTTTGTAAATAAGCTTTCTACATCCAAGAATAATAATTTTGCCCTTGGAGGTATGATCATGTCTTTAACATTATTTAGAAGCTGGAGACTGTTTTTTAAACTGTATGTTGGATGAAACTTTGTTGTTTCTTTGAATATAATGTTAAGTGCTTTAGACAACTAACACTAACAAAAAACACTGTGTATGCGTTGGTCAAACTGGGGGGTGATTATGTAACTCAGTTACCAACTCAAAATAGATGAGTGTACATCGAATCGCTGTCAAATGACGTGTTTTGTATTTGCTATCTCCAGTGGCCAACAGAAATACAATAGAGATAGCAAACACAAATGACGTCATTTGATATACACTTTTACAGTTTGAGTTGACAACTGAGATACATAATCACCCCGCTGGTTTGTGTTGCGCACAGACTACTTAGAGATACTACGTATGTGTTGTGTGGAATTGGATATGTTTGAGAGTTTAAGTTTTAGCTTCCGGTAAGTTCAATTCATTCATAGCGCACTATTTTGTCTGTTTTGTCACGCCATAATACGTATAACATTTTGTGGCGTAAAATTGCAAATTAAGGTGATTCGTTTTTCATACAAAATTTATTACATTTTATCAAAATGTCCTATGTTGATTTTTAACTCAGTATGACTTAAAGTAGGCCTTATTCGTGCTCATACTTTCGCAAAATCAAATGTAATTAAATTTAATAACCTGTTAGTATATTATTTCATTCTGATAAAATGAGCTAAATTTACTTATGTGTTAGTGCAAATTCATTTATATGTGTGAGTTATACGACTAGAGTGTGTGCGTGCGACGTTGCCAAACCTCGCCTAAACTCAAAGTAATCGAGACGTTGCCGCTTTGTGCAGTACAAAGGCGCCATGCAAATCTTATTTTTTATGAGTTTTGGAATTGCACTCAATGATACCAATTCCTAAAGTGTTACATTTTTAGCAAAATATGACAGTAAATAAATATCAAAGTAAAATCTGACAGTATGTAAAATGTTAGACTTTCCCATAACATTATGTAATTGGTGTCATTATTATCTTAAACTAATACATAAAATTGTTAATATGTAATTAACAGTCACCATATGGGTCCTAAAATACGAAACGATTTTCGTGTGAATTAAAATTCCCACTAAAGGAGTGGATTTAAACATTCATTTGGAAAGTGTAAGTGTAGAAAGTTTTAGTCGAGCTAAGCCGGGGCCCAGGATGGTATGCTTGTATATTTACAGAGAATACAGATTTAATTGCTCTACTAAACTAATAACTAGCTAACAATTAACTAATTATTAGAATCGAAGTAAGTTTTAAATTTCCAACAAATTGAATGTCTTAAGTGATACAAAAATGGGAGAAATACTATTTCGAACATAAGTACTCGTAGTTTTAACATCACAGGAGTATTTTGTAATATTATAACATTATAAATTTTATACCTATATTTTAAATCCATCCAGGCTGTAACTTTTTGTTGTTGTACTTTGGCAACAAATAATATGTAACTACTCATTACCTTGACAGCACAGTTTGATAGTCGTAATAAATAATAATATGTCATTGCTGATTACGTTCAAAGATTACGTGGTTATGACTATCTAATCAAATATCTAATTCTGAATTTTGAAATGTTTACTACTATCAACTAATCGTAATATATTGAAAATGTTATGTCGATATGTAAAATCTAACAAAATTAAGCAATAGCAAAATTTGGAAAACCCAGACGTGTAACTGTCTTTTGTGAAGTTGTGTAAATTGTGTTTTTCCTTTTAGGTAGCTCAATATCTTCAGTCAAACTAAAATATATAGGTACTATGTGGTGATCCTATACCCTGAAATTAGCTAAATTAGGAAAAAGTATTGAAAGCCATATTTATAAAAGAAGAAGAATAATTCTGAATTCTTACTAGTGGCCCTTCTTATATGTTTGTAAATAGAAGATATAAAAGTGTTAGATAATTGTAAATAATAGTTAGTATTAGATAGAATGTTTTAAGTTTGTTTCCATCATTTTGTTTCTCTTCGATTAATAAGCTAACTAAAAAGTTATTAAGTTTTAAAAGTAGAAAAAGTTGTTATTTTTTGTTAAAACATTGTTTTATAGTGTTTGCAAACATATTATTATCACTACTCAGTATGATGAGAATTTGCCTGATGCAAAAGGTTCAGTGTTCCACAAAAGTCAGAAACTTGGTTCAATTGCATAGAATTTAATTAAGTGATATAGATAAATCAAAGGCAGATTAAAATGTAAAAAAGGTTGTTTTTCATAAATTAAAATAAACAATCCATGGCATTTTGTCTTTTATGGTACAACAAAGTATTGTATTATAAGTAAAGAAGACAGTAGGTAAATTAGGTTATTCATTGTGGAAAATATCCCGGTCAAATGTGTACCTCATGGTATACTCATTGAACCAAAACTCATTTTTGATTAATTATTTTCTTACACTAAACCCAAAAGAAATATAAGAAATAAATGTTTACACAATTGTAGTTGAATAAATTTGCTAACTTAACACAAGAAAATTGCTTGAATGTCAAGCCCGCTATGAGACAATGAAATTTACCTAGTTCTAATCTAGACTCTTGCTGTTTTTTTAAACATAGCATATGTATTAGTTAAATTAATATAATAAGAAAAAAGTCATTTTTTTGTTATAAATACATACAATTATAAATTTTGCTTTGTGATATTGGAAGGCAAACAGACGGATTTTCTGATGGTAATAGTGCGCTGCCAACCTGTGTTGGGGATGCTAGGTCTTGAGCAAATGTAAGTTAACCGGTTACCCTACCCTCCGAACCAGAACATGCCAACGGCAAACACTGACGTAATGGTGGCAGGAATAAGTAAGGCAGTGGTATCAACTCGGACGAGTCACTGCGAAACTCTACCACCTAGTAGGATGTCACGGTGCTAGTAATGGTAAGCCTATGTTCGGCTTTGAGGAACACCATGGCTGGGAGGCAGATGTTCTCTTCTCCAAAGGAGCCTCGACCAACACAGGGAAAAAGTACTACAGTTTCCCAGATATTTAGTGTGTTTTGTGAATATAAATAAAAACATTATTTTTGCCCCACAGGTACAAGGTAATAAAACTCCGAGGGTAACAAAAATGAAAAAATGATACTTTGTATGCTACGTGGTCTATTATGTGGTCTAAATCTACCCATAATAGTTGTCATTGAGAGAGATGAAAATTTTATTACAGCAATGGTTTCAAAATTGGTTTGGTACATTTTATAAAAAATGTTTGCTTCCAGAAGTAATTCTTAGGAGTGTGAAAAAAAATTAAAATGTTTAGATTTATAACTGTAGTCTAGTGTTTGTACAAATCCTATAGTTAGAATAGACTATCTGCTGTCCTACCTAGCAGCTGAAACGTAAACTTGGCCTATTTTGTGAAATACAAACCTGTACAAATGAAAATAAATAAAATAATAATTAAAATAAACTTTCATTATTTTATTTTTTATATTGCATAGGCATGATAGAACAAAAACAGGTCAACTGTGAGCTCGAAACAATTGCAAAGTTACTTTATGTTTAGTTAAAAAAAAAGTAAGTATCTTCACGCCTTTATCCCCGAAGAGGCCGGTAGAGGCACAGACAGGGGACCCACGACTAGACGAAGACACTAAAGTCCCACAATGTGATAGTCGGCAAGCCTATTGCCAACCGGGCACATATTCAATCCCGAGCAACATTTTTTTATATTATTACAAGATTGAAAAAAAAACAAATTTATTTTTGTTGCCTGACCCGGGAATCGAACCCTGGACCACAGGGGCGCATATTTCCTATCATGACCATTATTACCTTTTTTCTCTAAAAACGAATCATCAAAATATTTTGGCTATTGGCCGAGTAATCGCGTAACATCCAAAAAAAATTTTTAAAAAAACGAAGTCTAATCGAGAACTTCTTGATTTTTTAGAGTCATTTAAAAATTATAACAGCTATAAAATGAGAAAAATAATAATAAAAGATAAAGTAATTAAAACGCACTTGGCACGGCAAGGTTCGAACCTTCAAACTCACATGTTGAACCGGCTATCTAACCGCTACGCCATTTACGAGTTCAATTATCTAATGAAATACGGTATTAAATACTAAGAACTTAGTTCCACAATTTTAATACTGGCATGTGTGTGCGTTATCTTTGTTCACGTATAATGTATCGCCTGTAATGAATGTAAACGTCAAAATAATTTGTTTGTAGCAAATTTTCTCGAAAACACGAGAGCTGATAGGCTTACATGCGTTTCATTTGTCTTAAGAAACAATCGGAAAAGACGCAAATTCGCATGAAATTAGTTTATTTGTCGTTTATAACACTGAAATAAATAAAAACGTGTAGTGACAGAATAACGCCATCTTTTGTAATTTTTTGCCTAGCTCTGTTAAACGTTTGTTTGAATAATTTGATTTGGATGTAAATGGGGAAACATTGCCAGAAACAATAATTCAAAAACAATGTTGTAAGATGTAAAAAATGAAAATCTGAATTGTGAGCAGTGTTACCAACCCTACTGTTTTAACAGTAGATTTACTGTTTTTAACGTGACAACAGTGTTATCTGTTTTATTACGATTTTCTACTGTTTTTTACGCCAGTGCTGTTATTGTTACCGATCAAAGGCATTTTACATACAAAATTCGAAATAAACAAATGTTACACATGATGCTAATGAAAAGCATATGAAAAAATTTAATTCAAGGATGTACGATTTTAACAAAAACAATGAAACTGAAAATGTTGAGGATAGAGCAATACACAACAATGAATAATGTTTGTAATTTTGAGTACCTACTTTTAATGAATAATGTTTGTAATTTTGATTACCTATTTTTAATAAATAATGTTTGCAACTTTGGATACCTACCTATTTTTAATGAGTTATAAAATTATGTAATTGTTTTTTTCAGTAATGCACTTTATAAAAAAAAGTGAATCGTCACGGGACGCTTGGCAGATGTGAAACATCGACATTATTTTATAAAAGTAATATGCCAAAAATAACAGATTGTGATATGAACTAAATATGTTATAATGATAAAATAAAATATTACGATAGGAAAGAATCGCACAGTCGATATAACGTGGCAACGCGTCGCCACGGCATGCGTCGCCACGCCAGAAAGCTGTTTTTACGTGCGTCTATAGATGTTTCACATCTAAAACATTATAATTAAAGAAGTACTACTGGTAGTGCTGCAGTAGTTTCATTAAGTATACATCTAAGTATATAACTAATTCTATGTCCCAATTGAAAGGTTTTTTAAGACAGTAGATTTAATGTTTTGAAAATGTAATTTTACTGTTTTCTATTACTTTTTGTAAGATTTATCTGCTGCTTTTCTATTCACTGGGGTTGGTAACACTGATTCTGAGGTTTGTACTTTGCAAGTACCTACTTTGAGTTTTGGCGCCAATGTGAGAAAAGATGGTCGAAGTTTTTTCATAATTATTGAATTTCGTGTTGATGTTGAGTGAAATGAGTCAATTTTGTGGCATTTTGTACAATTTTGTTTAGTGAAAGTGTACAAATGAAATAATCGTGAAGAAATTAGAGTATCGTGTATTTCCATGTTGCCGTCAAATCTCATTACATGAGCTTGTGTAAAAAGGCTACCGCTTTACCCAAGAGCCTGACATGACTTACTGACGACTTATGACTGATGACTAATTACAATTGATATAAAATTTGATGCAAATTTCTACTTGACTAATGGCAAAATACTAACGAGATTGCCAAAACCTAAAGAAAGAAAGAAGAAGAAGTACCTACCTAGTACTTGGTATTGATTTTTGTTGGAATTGAAAACTGCGGAAAGTTTTCACTTTTCATTCTGCTGTTGTCGTATTGCAGTCTATTTATTATAATTCTGTAAATTGATTACATCGATTGAAAATGACTATTTTAACTAAACCTAATTTACCTGCTAAGAAGCCCGAGATTGTAAAAGTACCGCTTGTAGAAGTTTGTGTAGAAGTGCGTATTATGTTTGTTATTAATTTTTTTTTAATTAGTGTTCAAAAATTTAAAATCAAATTATTCTCGTAGCGTTTAGGAAAAAAGTCTCAACACATTGAGAAGAAGAATTAAATAAATTATAAGTTGAATTTGCATTATAATAAAATGGTGCGCAGATCATAATAAAATGGTGTATTTTTATATTTGAGTGTATGCTGATATATTTTATACAGTACCACCTATTTTGTGACTTCGTCAGATTTAAACAATTATGAAAACTTTCATCCCCTATTAAAGTCCTTAGGGGTTTTTTTTGAATAAGGGTAGCCTTTGATTGGCTCGGGTCTTGTACTAGGCTTAGGCAAAATAAATTTCGTCGAAGTCAGTGCATCGGTTTGGAAGTGAATGCCTAACAGTCAGACTTTTTGATAGTGCTATGTTTATATTAATGTAGTAAAATATAAGGGGGCGTCCATAAATTACGTGAGGTGTTTTTTTACATTTTTTGAGCCTCCCTCCCCCCCTGGTGAGATGTCGTGAGATTTTATTAAACCCCCTCCCCCACCCTCC
>NJDC01008398.1:0-11697 GCA_002245475.1 Calephelis virginiensis | reverse complement strand
GATAACAAAGAAAGGCCTTCGTTGCACTGGGACAGTTCGAGAAAACAGGACATCTAGTTGTCCTCTGATTACATCGAAGTTACTGAAAAAAAAAGGAACGTGGTGCTGTCTATTACAGAACGACACATGACAATTGCTAAATGGCATGACAATAATATATTCAGTATTGCTTCTAATGCTGTAGGAATAAATCCTAAACAATCTGCCAAACGCTTCTCACAAAGTGAAAAGAGAAACATTGTCATAGAAGAACCACATACGGTGTCCATCTATAACAAATATATGGGAGGAGTGGATCAGTCTGATAAAAATATTTCACATTACCGAATTGGTATACGAGGTAAGAAATGGTACATGCCATTGCTCACACACATGATTGATCTTGCCGAACATAATGCATGGCAGTTATATAAAATAAATCATGGAAAACTGGATCATCTTGGCTTTCGCAGAAGGGTAGCAATTGCTTTGATTGAATCAAACAGAAAAATGCCAAAAGAGGGCCTAGCCGACCCTCCCATCATGAACATGCTGATAGTCGTAAAGACCAAATGAATCATCTGGTTATTCCTCAATCGAAGCAAACACACTGTCGTCAATGTCACAAAAAATGTTTGACACGTTGCAAGAAATGTGGTGTTGGAGTGTGTGTCAAGTATTTTGAAACATATAATTCATAAATACTGATAATCTAGTAAATTAAATATAACAATGGGTAATATAATCAATAGTTATCTAATAAACTACACTTTTTGATTACATTCTGTTTTATCATAAATGGTCTTTTATTTCCTCTTATTATCCTACTGTCCTACATATAGGACGGCTGTTTCCCTGAAAGCCTTACACTTAATTTTTTTTTATGTTGCATAAGATCTAATAAACTAAAAAATTTTAGTTTCAGGCTTATCTGAGTTAAAGAAGCTGTGGTTCCGCAAGAGTTTGTTTTGCTGTTTCTTCTCCTGACAGGCTAGGTTTGGAAAAGGTGGCAGTTAAAGGTTATGGGCATGGCTGTTGGGGAGTTTGTTTTGCCGCTTTTTCTCCTGACTGTTTAGGATTGGAAACGGTAGTAGTATATGATATATAGATAGGATTAACATTAATTTGTTTTTAAAATTGGTGGTGATAAATTATGACGCTTGAAATTGAAATATATTTTTAGAGCTTTACAACAAAATCTTAAAAAAGAAAATTTAAATCGATAACACTTTACAAGCAAATTTATTATCACAAAATGACTAATCACTAATAATTAAAATTATTACACGGGGAACAAATCAAAATTACGTGTAACATCACTTCCTTATAATTATTGCTAAACTCACAAATCGCACCGACAGAGCTTCCGCACGCTACCGAGCCCGAGGTAATAATACCATCGAATAGCGCTAGGTGCGGATATTTATTCGAAAAATCCCCGCTCCCGCCACTGATTGCCAACAATATATATATATATTTGATTTGTATCAATATTGATTAATCAAATATTTGCACACCACAATGTGGTTGAATATGTCGATATGTTTAAACATGTTGAAACTACATTAACACACACATTCCGCAAAGTAATAAATTTTATTTCATCTGTTACATGGTTTAGCCGAGTAGCTCAGGGTACTTAAGAAACGGAAAAAGGACAGACACGGTTTTAGTTATTATGACGAAAATACTTTGTTACCCATTTAAAATATACATAATTTTTATCACGGATAATGTAGCGAAAATGTTTTAAAGTAAATTTTATAAAATATAGTGCATTGTTTTAGAATGGACTCATTGAGTTGACAAAATCGCGGTCTGGCGTTTAAGTGGTTTCGTGTATTTTCCACAAAAATATTTTGTCGACATTATTCCAGATAATTCTGTATCATAAAGATAAAAGATTTGATTTTTTGTTTGTTTGAAAGGAATAGGCTCCGAGACTAATGGACCGATTTCAACACCTTTAGCATGCTATATTATCAATGAGTGACATAGGCTTTGTTTCATCAATATCCATGTAGTAGAAGTCAAGTTACGCAGGCAAAGCTTCATTGAAACTGTTAGTATAATATAAGCTTCAAAAGTGCAACCTAAATTTTCATAATTTTACGTCTCAAATTTAAAACATTTCTTTGAAAATGGGGTTTGATTTCTTCATACAAATTTACTATGATGGCGCAGCTGTATAGCGGCGGCTCGAAGCGTACCACTAAACGATTCAGTTCGCTGAAAGCTATTTGTTAGGATCAGCCTTAAATAAATCTAGTTTATAAATATTACGGCAGCACAGCCGCAATTAATAGGTGAAAAGTAATTTCTTTGAATGACATCATCAGACACACTAACAAACTTTGAACCACGCCCAAACAACACCAGATGCCGTATGAGCAAGAGAGAGAAACGTTGTCGGCCTCGCAGGTATCGTGGACGCGGAGCGGTGCTTCGTGATGGAGCTGGAGCCGGAGCTGGTGCTGGGCCCGGCCGCGCTGGCGGCGGGGCTGTCGGCCGGCGCCAACTTCGACGTCTCCCGCGTGCGGTCGGCCGTGCGCGCCGCCCTGCCCGCGCTCTCCGCGCTCGCCCGCGCCGCCTCCCTCGCCGCCGCCTGCCACCCGCGCCCGCTCTACCGCCTGCGCCGCGACCCCGACGCGCCGCTCGGTAGGTACCCGCTACACTACACACTGCCGCCGCCACCCGCGCCCGCTCTACCGCCTGCGCCGCGACCCCGACGCGCCGCTCGGTAGGTACCCGTTACACTACACACTGCCGCCGCCACCCAAGCCCGCTCCATTCCAGTAGTCCAGACAATTGCACTCTTTTGTTCTATGCTTCTGTTAACTCTGTTAGCAGCAGCACTGCATTGCACTTAGCAAACATATTAACGAGCAAAGTCGGGTGGGTGACTTCTTAAAATTACGACCGTTTTGAGGCGGGCAGACTTCTAAAAATCATTTCTTACACAATCTTTTGGGCAGCTAATTCATGTACTAATCAAGCACCACCTGACGGAGCACTTGGTAAACTTGGTTTGACAAGTTGGCTTAGTCTTTCTATAAACTCTACAAAATGGACGTGTCAGAATAGTCATCATACGAGACTGTTTATCGAACATTACCCACCACCAACCCATGGCCCTACCGATCACTCGCTCATGCGGATCGCGTCGTAGCCGAAACCCGGGAGACGTGCAAGGAACGTATCATCGTTCGCACTCTCGCGCATATTCACTTCGCTCTCTACAAATTTCCTACATGTCCCAGGGAAAACACTATCCCCATTCTGGGGCTAACCTATCACAATAACAGCAATTCACCGCCGGTCAGTTCTTCCTTCTTTCTTTTATTATGCTATGCTCTCACGAAACCTTTAAACAGCGCAAAGCTCGCTTCTGACGACACCAAGACCGAGAAGTATACAGTATCATCGTCGGCATAGGCCGTAACATGTGCCCTTGCTACATACGGCTACCTTCGCTAATACGCACCACGTGGTCGGCCTCAGGACAGAGCCCTGAAGGCACCCCATGGTGCACCGCTTCCACTCAATGTAACCGCCCGCAAACATTCCTACCCGCCTATCGACAAAATAAGAAGTAACCATCCTACATATGTTAGACGGGCAACCACCCTGCTTATATTTCAGTAGCACCATCGGGCACCACGCGTTATCAAAAGTCACTGGTATGTCTAGAAGGATTGCCTGCACGTACTTGCGAGCGGAGGCACGGACACGCCTTAGGATCTCTCCCAGAGCTGTAACCGTACTCCTACCGCTCACAAACCCGTGCTGGGCGTCAGGCAGGCTGCTATATAGGCCCGGTGTAAAGGCACATATCACATTTTCAAGTACTTTCCCCATAATAAGCAGAAGTGTCACAGGCCTATACGCAGGAAATACCCCCTGTCGTACGCACTCTGCATAGAGAGCCGTTATCTCATATGCCGACACCCTCCAAGCCATCCGACGGATTCTGGCCGATACTACGCCAATCCCCGGCGCCTTATTAGGCATACATACATACATATATACGTACATACATACATACATACATACATACATACTTACATACATACATACATACATATCTTCACGCCAAGTCCCTTACGGAATAGGCAGATAGTATCGAGTGCCTAACCTCCCGATCCTGACAAACCTGTCTGGCTTCCTTCACGTTCATTACCATATTCATACAAATACGCCTGTTTCGGAGACTCTTGATACCACCCTCGAATAATATCCGATTGATCTGATCGTGAAATGACAACCTAGGTCGTCTCGGGTACCTACATCAATCCACATTCGCATTGTATATCTGCTTTGTCAATCTTTCATCTGTCATTCTTTCCACATGACTTATTAGGCATACCCTTAATAATTCCTGTGAGTCTGTCCCCACTGAGAGGCTCAAAATCCTCCCCTGGCGGCACTCACAAGGCGGCCAGCCGAACCTGTCTATGGTGGACTGTATCCCTGTAAGGGTCAGCGTCAGGGTACAGGACCCGTAAGATGCCCGCCATCGCCCCCTTCGCATCGTCAGCAAACCCCTCAGCCAACCTAAGCACATTGTTCACCCCCGGTGGCGGACGCACCCTGCCTGAAGCTGCACGGTGCGCAAGCCCCCGAGGGTCATTGTTCCCACTCTGGGCGATTTCGCGAAAGTGGACCTACTCTACTTTCCTCGTCGTTCTCCTTTATCTCGCACGGGCTTTGTGGAACCAGATCTTTGCAGCCTCCTCCCACGATACTCCCTCGCGCCTAGACTCGTGCCAAACCCGACGTGCCTGGTTATGAGACCTACGCAGTCGATCCAACTCGGGGGTCCACTATTCAAAGCCCTTGAAACCCGAATTCTTTTTTACTGTACGCACGGCTCCACGGCACGGCAGAGCCTCGTTGAAGCGATCACACTCCGCTTCCATGATTCCACCCCCCGCTGCGCAATTGGCGAACCCGATCCCATGCACTCAAAATGCGATCCCAGTGAACTCCCCGGTCACGGAGTCACATCGGCTCGTCGCACTCCCCCACAGTACTAACCCCCCTGTTTGAGGCTGCCCGTTGCCCATCAGCCAAGATGAACTTAATAAGTCTATGATCGCTGTAACTGTATGCGTCTGGGCATACCATCCAATTGTGCAGTTTGTCTTCACGTGTCGTCAGAGTTACATTAATGTTAGACGAGCCGTTAGGTGACATAAACGTTTCGGGTTGCCCTTTCACATTAGCGACAACCAGCCCCCTAGATAGGATGAGGCTCTCCAAGGCTTGTCTCCGAGTCGCAGCACCGATACCTCTGCTCACAAGATGTCTTTGGTCACTATGCCACAAACTAGAGTGCGTGTTCACGTCCGCAACTATCACCACCTATCTGCCAGTAAGGCTATCCAGAATCCGTTCCAGTTGCCTTTCCAGTTGCAGTTCCAAGGCCCCTCAAGGCGGGACTACCGCAAGGCTTTGTACTCTCATGTTTGGTGTACACCCTCAACCCTCAAAACAACTCTTAACAACATTCAAAATTCCGACATTTGTTTCTGTAAGGCAATGAAGAGCTTTCGCTCCAATTACGCTTCTGCAGCTTTGAACGTGTCTAGAAGTGTCCTTAGTAGCCATTGTGGTAAATCATTATGTAATTGCAACTGTGGGCGAGAGGACGACACACCTCTAGTGTGTGGCCTTCGCGTGTCACATTTTTCTATTTAATTTTTTTTGAGTCTTCCCAAAATAAGTGTTCAAGTTTTGAGCCAATGTTCAGTAGGTACTTCTAATAAAATACCCACACCTGATAAAATACTCATTCCCACATAAAAACACCGCGACTTAATCACGGTGTTCTGATTTTAGTACTATGTAAGTCGACAAACGTACCATAATATTTTCAAATCAAATAATTTGAATCACGTCACTTTTTGTGTTAATATCTTTTGTTAGATGTACTGAACACTCTGTGAACATTGGAATTCCTATTTTGGAAGGCGCTTATGCTATATAGAAATAATAATTTATTATGTTGCTTTGTAATGATGAACGAGAGTTCAACGTCATTTATAAGAATATTGTGAGGGCTCTGTATTGTTTGTACAATACGTTCATGGTTTATTTATAAGATACTAAACGCGGCTAAGTACGAACATAGCTTAAATTGTAACACGTTATTTGAGGCGTCCGAACGACATATTACTGTCGAGAATATCTCCTTGCTGGAGATTTTTCTAACAAACATTTTGACGATTCTCGGCCTCGCAGTTTGCCCTGTAAACTAAGCTAAAAAGCATCGCTGCGCTTTTGTCCAGGTTATTTTCTTTACCTCCTAAACCAGTCGCCCAGAATCATGGCTGCATGT
Organism: Calephelis virginiensis; assembly: GCA_002245475.1. Lineage (NCBI taxonomy): Eukaryota > Metazoa > Arthropoda > Insecta > Lepidoptera > Riodinidae > Calephelis > Calephelis virginiensis. Next base: position 5,378 of record NJDC01008398.1, on the reverse strand, counting down.
AAGATATTTTTCGCCAAAAATATCTTTACGCCTATTTTCCTGAAGAGTTAGGCAGAGTCCACAGGTTTTTCTCCGTGTTGGTCCGGGCTCCTTTGCAGAATAGACCATCTTGCCTTCATGCCAGGCAGCTCGTAAAAAGCGAGCATAGGCTTACCGTCACTAACACCGTGACATCTGGCTAGGTGGTAGAGTTTCGCAGTGACTTACCCGGATTGGTACCACCGCCTTGCCTATTCCTGCCGCCGTAATGTCATGACGTGTTCCGGTTTGGAGGGTAAGGTAGCCGGTAAACTTACTTTTGCTCGAGGCTTAACATCCCGGCCTCAGGATGGCAACGCACCATTACCACCTTTGGTGTCTCTAGGCGGCTTGAGTTTTCTACCATCAGGAAAACCGTCTGCTTGTTTTCCTTCCTATATATTAAAAAAAAGATATATCTGTTATGTTACAATTGGTTGTTTAATTTTTCAGTCCGAAAGCGCTCCACCGACGATCTCCCCCACGACTACATCCACTTCTCCGGCAAACACGTCCAAGAGATCAAGATCAACAACTTGCAGGAGATCCTGGACTACGAGAAGCAAGCCAAACGAGCTTAAGTGGCCACTACTTACTGTTAGTTGTGTCTTTTAATTAATCGATTTGAATCGATATTTATTAGATGTCAGATATATACGTAAATATATAAGTTGTGTCTTCAAGTTGGAACAAATCGATCTATCCATCAAAAGTATCGAAACTACTAAATGTCCATTTTAATATTATCATACCATATCTGTCATATTTTAAGGAGAAATCTGTAATTCTGGTATCTACACTCGTTTTCGGAATTTGATTTAGTAAATTATCAATGGTGGTAAGTCGTTTTGTTGCGTACCCACTAAATTAATTTTTAGTTATCGTTATCTTCTTTTAACAATAGTGATAAAAAAAGACAAAACATATTAAGTGTTGTCAGATTAGTTTGTACATGACATTTCTCCAGACTTGTTGCTCCTGTTTAAGTTGATGCTAAGCATAATTTCTACCTATAACATTTAGTTTGACTAACACCCATGACACAAGCATATAATTTGCTTCCTTTGGGATTAGATTAAATTTGTGTAACTTGTCCAGGAATATTTATTTATTTTAGAAAGTATGTTTTTACTTATCTACTGAATTAGTCTCAGACCCACGAGTGGAATATGTAGCATGAAAATAAATTCTGACTTACACAGGGGGAAAACAAGTGTTCATACCGCATTTAAATATAACTATCTGATAATAATCATTAGACATTAATAATAAATATTAATAGTAATTACTGTTTGAAAGAAATTTAAACATAATTTACGGCATTCCTCAAAATCGGATCTCATATATTTTGAAGTATTTTAAGACCAACCTTAACTTTTTAACCTATACAAAAGGTTTCATTTGTCGCAATTACTTTTATCAATTTTATTTTGGAATATTTTTTCATAAATTATAAAACAATTAATTATTTTTTTGATGGTAATGCGGGCAACGTCAGTGCTCTATTAAGATGCCAATAGCGCACTGTCGTTGCCCGCATTTAGTATGAGGTGGGGAGTATATTTACCATCAAGACACTCATCCGTTTATTTGGCGTCCTATATTTTCAAAATGTTCTTTTACCGAAACATATATAATAAATTAATATATAATTAATATATAATATATAAAAAATTAGTTCAGCTTATCATTAATGAACTCTTTGCGATTCAATATTCATCTTAGTTTAAAATAATAAATATTATTGTTTGGGTAAATATGAAATAGTCTTAATAGTAGGCACAAATGTTGTTTTTTATTTATATTATTTACGAGTTTAGCTCTGTCTTTTAGTTGACTAAGTTTGGGAATATATTGAATTTCTTAGCAGAAATGGACATATTTTGTTATGACCTTTTTGTTTTTTTGACTTGATCTCTTTATTTCGAGAGCTTATTTTATTTCTTAAGTTCAATGTGCAATTTATTTGTAAGTATTAACATCTAGTATAGTGAATACGGTATCTATTATAAAATAAATGTTTTAACAAAATGTCGATTGCTCTCTAATATATTAGTACATAAATTCTAGTTATTAATTATAAAATTGATGAAGGAGAAACAAAAGTATGTGTCGAAAACATTGCACGGTTTTTCTTTTTGAATTTCAACCCATATTGTGGTGATATTTATTTTAATATTAATTATTGCATTCCATATGATTTAAGAATTTTGTAGAGGTGCGTATTAATGAATTTATATTAATGTGTAACTTGTTTGTGGAACAAACTAAGGAAAGTTGATACCAAAGATAAGAACGGGTGCCATATGTAAGAATGATTTTGTTTAGTATTACGTGTGAGGTCACCGTTTTATATATCTATGAGGCACAGGTTGCCTCTGATTCGCACTTTTTTTTACTTTAAAATGTATTAGTAAGCTTTTTACTGAAAGTAAAGTGAGCACCACAGATGATTAGCAAAATCCTGTTTTACCACTGCAACTGTAGGTATAATAAACTGTAAGTGTACGTATTATTGTTTTATTTGAAATGTTTGCTCCTGTCGGCGTATTTTATTTCTATCTCAGGAAACAATTTACTTATTGGGATAGAAGGTAACCCTTAGGAAGCCACCGCACACATGCAAAGAACAATGTTGCAATATTGAAGTTAAAATCACCTGTTTTTACTGATGCTATACAAAAATAAACTTATATACTTTAGTTGGGATAAGTTTCAGCGGTGTGCGTACCCCAGCAAGAAAGTAGCACCGAAAGTGACATGAGTGGGACACTCTGCTGTAAATGTGCGCCGAATAAAAAAATTGTGCATGTTGTCGTTTTGGAAATAAACGGAAAACACACTTCCTGCTGGGGTAAACGTTGCTCCAGTAAGAAAAATCTAAACTAATTGTCCGAGAGTTAAAAATTACGCATGAGTAGAAAGCTTATATTTATGCAAATTTGTGCGCTAAAAATAAAATTTGTGCGTCTTCAGAAAACGCAATATCTCGATATTGCGTTTCCTGTTGCGGTGACGTTTTGCAGAATCGCGTATCTCAAAGACTATGCGCGCCTGTACAATGAACATACACAAATAGCTCTTAATTTGTGCGTATTTGTGACAAAATTAGATTTAAAAAAATATTAATAGTTTTCAAGTAATCGCGGTTTTTCCAAAAATAAAAAAAATTATAGCGCCTAAATAAGAAAATATATAAGGTCACCGAAAACTGTATTCAGTAAAGGGTAAAAACGGACCCTATTACTAAGCCTCCGCTGTCTGTCTGTCTGTCTCCAGGCTGTATCTCATAAACCGTGATAGCTAGAAACCTGAAATTTTCACTCAAATACTAAAAATTAAAAAAATATATTAAATTAAAAATTAAACCTAATAAAACAAACGTGTTTTTTTCGTATTTTTTTTAAATATTTAAAACGGTAACAGTTGGACGCTACAAATTTTCACAGAATATTTGTATATTACCTCTCAAAACAAATAATGAAATAACAATAAAGTAAACATTAAAGGGGGCTCCCATACAACAAACATAATTTTTAATAGATAGATGATAGTACGGAACCCTTCGGCTAGTTTTTAAATCGCAGAGACTAAATTGACATTAGCAACGTTGTAAGTTTTTTTACGATTTATAAATAGTGTCGTGCCATTATCTAAAAATGTTAACAAAATCTATTACCGATTTTTATTTTAAGTTACATTGGAAAATCGGAACCATGGGTATTTACAACGAATACAAAATTAATATGCTTCATAATTGTAGGTCAATAATTAACGTCATTATTTGTAATTTTACAACACGCAATTTATTAAAAGCAACACTGGCATTTTTAAATTATATTAATTTTATTTTTGGTGTTGGTCCGGGCTCCTTTGTAGAATAGACCATCTGCCTTCCTGCCAGGCAGCTCGTAAAAGGCGAGCATAGGCTTACCGTCACTAACACCGTGACATTGACTAGGTGGTAGAGTTTCGCAGCGACTCACCCGGATTGGTACCACCGCTTTACCTATTCCTGCCGCCATAACGTCACGACTTGTTCCGATTTGGAGGGTAAGGTAGCCGGTAAACCTACTTTTGCTCGAGTTGTGGAAACAGAGGTGTGTAACTGTGTAGTAGTCAAATGTATTTCAAAATTTGACTATTAGTATCTGGATCATTTTTGAGATATGCATCACTGAAACATACTCGTATAATTTTACATTCAGAAATCTCTATTCTATAAATTTCTGAAACGTATCTTTGACATTTTATTAAATACTCAAATCATTTTAAGATCGTAATTGTCATTACGAATAAAAAACTGATGTTGGTTTTTATATATATTTTTTAAAAAAGACACTTATCTTATGACGACACCACTCAAATACCTATTCTACACACTGCAGGAATTTGTCACATACATATCTTCAAGCCAAGTTCCGAACGGGGTAGGCAGGTAGTATCAAGCGTCAAACGTCACGATCCTTGCAGACCCGCCCAACTTCCTTCACCATTACCCTTTCCATACAAACACACCGGTTCCGTAGACTTTTGACACTACCCTTGGATAAAACTTGACTGATTTAACAATTACAATTTATTATTTGCAGTGACACTAAATTTCAATGAACGTAGCTAGTGTGATGTTTAGTGTTTTTAGAGAATTTAACATTCTAAATAACATAATAATGAAAAAGGTCATTGTGAGATTTTCATTTTCGGTAGTAGGTACCTACTCGCACTTCAAAAACTGACAGCGGAATGACGTTTCGCTAAGTAATGGTTTAGTGTCGGATTTGACTTCACGGCTTGTCAAGTTTACCTACTATACTCACTACATTCTCTGTAAATTATTTGTATGAAAACTGACGTTCGGTTAGTTACGTGTCGAAATCTATGACACTTGGTCTAGGAATGTGTTTCTCTTTGTTACCAATAGAGGCGCTGTTCAAAGTTTTCATATAAATAATTTACAGAGATGGTAGCGAGTAGGTATAGTAAACTCGACAAGCCGTAAACTCATGGTAAGGGCTCTGAACAGGTATAGTTGGTGGCACTATACTGGGCTATTTACAATTTGTTAATGCATCAACTAGAGCAGACATACACATACATACATTAGTTTATTAACTACCTCCCCACCCCCCTCATATGCCTGCTGGTCAGCATCTTCAATGCTCTTCTAGCCGGATGCGCCTTTCCAGACGAATGGAAAGAAGCCACCGTTATAGGCATTCACAAGCCTCGCAACTTACCCACTAGTTATAGACCAATTAGCCTAATTAACACATTAGGCAAAATATACGAGAGAATTATTCTCTTACGTCTCAAGACAGTAGTTGGGGAAAAGGGCCAGCTACCGAATGAACAATTCGGTT
>NJDC01008387.1:85499-96861 GCA_002245475.1 Calephelis virginiensis | reverse complement strand
CGACTTTGTTCTAATCAATATCTCGGAAAATAATAAGAAAAATCTACTTTTTCTTGAATGTATCGATAGATAATTAATTGCTAAAGACTATAGTACAATAAAACATATTTAGTTGTATTGTCATATCCGTCTGTGTTCTACGACTGTGTCGAAATCTTAGTAAATAGATATATTTTGTGAAAGTTTTTACGATGTTTATATGAAAATAAAAAATGAAACATCGTCATACATGGAACTGAAACTAAGAAAATGTTACCAAACATATATTTTTTTTATATCCCTGGAGAAGTCATACGAATTGAAATAGATTCAAATAATGTGCATGTGTTATGGGTGATAGTCTACGATACTAATACATAGAAATACTTAAATACATACCAGAATAAATTTAATAAACACCCAGACCTTGAAATGCAGACAACTAAATGTTTATCACACAAATGCCTGCCCCCGTCGGGAATCGAACCCGAGCATCACAGTTGATTGGTGTATTTAGGCGTTTACGCTAGCCACTTGACCAACGAGGCAGTCTCTCGTATATATTCTCATGTATGTGTCTTTAAATTAACCTTTATGATAATTTAAAAAACATATACTTCCAAAATAGTAAAATGTGTGTACCACCCCTATAAATTTTAAAATAGTAAAGTTTTAAAATATGCTGTAAACTTTTATAAAAACTCTTATCCCCTGTTGGTCCGGGTATGTAGAATAGACTATATGCATTCCTGCCAGGCAACTCATAAGAGGCGAGAAAATGTGAAATAGGTCATTACCAACTAGACTGGTGGTAGAGTGCCTAGCTGCAACTAGTATCTCCAAGTAGGTACTCGATTCTTTTCTCCGATACCAAGTACATTTCAGTATCGATACTTTGAAAAGAAGTATCGAGTAGGTATCGGTTAAAAGTCCTCATATCAGTAAATTTTATGGTTTACCGAAATTCAAATAAAGGATCGTAAATTGAAATTTCTGAACGCATCCTAGGCTTAGTTTTGTGTAGTTAGCAGGTTTGACAGTTGACAAGCTTGTTTGTCTCTGCCGGAAAAAGTTTAACCGGAAGACATTTGCATATGTTGATTATCTTGAGCAGCACCACGAAAACGGACTTTTTTTTCATAAATTATTTGAAGGTGACATGTTGTACGCTACACTCATGTTCGGGAGCAACTCAAAAAATATTATTTTACGTTAAAATATTATTAGTACTTTTCAATAAATAATACCAATATTTGTTACGGTTTTCACTCAAAATTTTCCAAAAACAATACGATACTACTAAGTATCGATACTCTGTGATGATACTAAGTATCGATACTTGACGACCGATACGAGTATCGATTATAAGTATCGATATCTCAGTGGTATAGTTTCATCCCTACCTGTAACTCATCCGGGTCGGGATCCAACGCTTTACCTATTTCTGCCGCTATAATGACAGTGTTATGTTTTGGTCCTGAGGGTAGGAGTAGTCTACCTACTAGACGTTCACAATTGGCCACTTCTCATTTAAAGTCAAAGTCAAAGCTTTCTTTATTTCATAGGTAGAAAGCTACACTTGGAATTTGTCAAAAAAAAACATTTTCCATAAATAAAATATAACAACAGTACAAAATACCTTAAAAAAATAAAATAAAACTAAACAAAACTAAATGAAGTGTTTATACATTTTAATAAAAATAATTCTCCTACTTTTATGTAGGGTTATTATTATTATTTTTATTTTTAAGCATACTTCAGTACCTACATGATGAAGTGTAGAAGTCACTAATCCAACATGTCGAAATTATATAATAATTACAGTCATTAACAAATAATAATTAATTATAGACTTTCTAATAATGTTAATACTTAATACGTAAATGAAATTCAATGTAATCACGACTCATTATTTATTTATAGTTAATTTATGTCATTTTTAAAGATTTTTTCAAATGTATCAAAATTAAAATAAATAAAATCATCACGGTTCATATATAATTAACTCATTTATTCTCATGGATTTTTGTCCTCTAAATATTGACTAATACTATAGTAGCCCTTTTTATATAATTTATTTTAAATCGTATTTTTGAACTGTTTCAATGGCAGGTCCTGAATATAATGAGGTACTTTATTAAAAAATCTTATTGAGAGACCTTGAAATGAATTACTTATCTTATGAAGGCTACTAAATGGAATGATAAGTTTGTTTTTATTTCGAGTGTTTATATGGTGACAGTCACATTTTTTAAAAAAATGCTTAGATTTTTCTTAATGTACATTAAATTTTCAAGTATATAGTGTGATGCAAATGTTAATATATTAATATTTTAAAATAATTCTTTAAGAAATACTCTAGGACCAAGATTGTATATAGCACGAACTGCCCGTTTTTGAAAGATGAATACTGAATAACAATCTGCAGCACTGCCCCAAAGCAATATACCATAGGTCATTACTCATTATACTATGAAAGTAGCTGATATATACCAATCTTGCTGTATCAATATCAGATATTTGACGGATACTCTTAATAGCATATACTGCAGACGCTAGCTTGTTTGTCAGCTATTCAATGTGAGCCCTCCAGCAACTTCGAGTCAAGAGTTATGCCTAGGAAAGTAGTTTCGTTAATGTTGATTTTAGTGCCCTTAATTATAACATTGGTATTCGTCTGTTTAACATTAGGAAGAGTGAATTTGATGCATTTCGTTTTATTTTCATTCAAAAGCAAGTTATTACTAGTAAACCATTCCTCGACTTTCGATATAGCACAGTTTACGGCACTATAATAAGATTTTCTCCTTTTGATATTAAACAGTAACGACGTGTCATCAGCAAACAGAACTATTCCATGATTATTTTTTACTAGATATGGCAGATCATTGATGTAACCCAAAATAAGAAATGGTCCTAGAATTGAGCCTTGAGACACACCAATAGCCTTTGAACCAGGAGACAAATGTCCATTTACATAAATCTTTTGAATCCTATTTTGTAATTATGATTTCATAAAACTAAGGGCATGATCTTTAATGCCATAATATTGCAGTTTTTTTATCAGAATATCATGCCGCACACAATTGAAAGCCTTGGATAAATCACAAAATATTCCTAATACGTCTTATGATTTCTCCTAAGCTTCAAATATATTTTGCGCCAACTTTATTCCAGCATCAATAGTAGGACGACCTCTGGTAAAACCAAATTGATTCAAATGCAAAATGTTGTTTACGAGGAAATGGGTACTCAATTATTCCAGGATATTTTTTTCGAAAATTTTGCTTAGAGTCGGTAATATGGAAATAAGTCTATAGTTACTTAGGTCATATGTATTGCCTGCTTTAAATAAAGGGACTACTTTGCCATGCTTCATTAAATCAGGAAAAATTTGCCTAGAGAAGAAATCGATTCGTTCAGGAATTATTATTAATTATTCGATGCCAAATACAGACACAGAAACTCAAACGCATACATGCAGACACAAAGATTTGTAAAATTCTATTTTGGGTTAAAAACTGATTAAATTTTAATTCGTATTAAGTATTTTCAATTCTCATAGCTGAATGTAGCCTTTTAAAAAATTCAGTAACCCCGACAAAACCTACATGTAATGTAGCCATCTCGTATATGCAGTTTTTAAGCATTAAAAGGTATTATGCCTCGGATACACTCACACACACTTACAAATAAACACACGGGCAAACTCGCCAAACATATAACACTCCTTTTTTCGTAAGGTGGTAAAAATATGTGTGAGGGGATGGTTCTTGCTCCAATTCCCTAAGCAATTATAGTGGGAGAGTGAAAAAAAAACAGACGCAACTGCATAAAACAGCTAGCTGAATCAATTTAAATTGAAAGCCTAAAACCTGTTTTATTTTTATCATAATGTACCTATTACAGTTTATAAAATTGGACAGAAATCTGGGGGTTCTTAATGATGACATAAAAAGACAATTTGTACCAAGTGGCGTTTGAGGGTCGGCTGTTTATTGATGCCGCTTAGCACGGACGTTTCGTTGTCAACTACGCTTGCCCCAACTAGTAACATCTGACTTTTACAAATTACTTCATTTGTACAACTATGTCGTTTGTTTCATTGATCCTCCAAATATAAACAATGTTATATATTTGAGTCTTGTGTATGTTTGATCGTTCAGATGTAAAGTAGGTGTATTAAACAAAAATGGACTAAGTGTGGATCAATGCTTTCGTGAGAAAAGTTCAGTAGTAATCGCAAGTGATTTTTGTGATTCCATTTGCCCATTTCAATAAAACAACGAACTTGACATTCTTCTTTCACTATCGAGTGTTTGATAGGGTTTGTGTTGTCCATTTTAAATAAGCTTACATCTGTAAAGATCACACGAAGTTGAAATCTTTAACCCCTACAAAAATTATCTTCACGCCCACATCGCCAAATGGGTAGGCAGAGGCACAACCAGGGCACCCACAACTAGCCGAAGATACTAAGTCCCACAATGTGATAGAACAATTAGAAATTCATTACTGTATTTTGAACTTAAACACATTTCAACTGAAGCAAGTTATAGTTTAAGGTTTAAACAGCGTTTCACATGTTTCCAGTTGTAAATTTCTAAACAATTCTATACTACTCAGAATTCACAGAAATACAAATCGCAGAACGCAGATTATGCGGGCAATTAGTGCAAGCTCTTAAGGTTCCTTCCTTGTCGACTACCAAACCTTAGAAATGCATAATATTAATATTTACTAGATGAGTACCAAATTACCACATACTTCCTTAAACATGTAACATATTAATTTTAATATCAACGTTTTTAACACGTAATGTACAAAATAGAAATTTTTAGAATCCTTACATGGCTTGAAATTCAACCAATTCTTGTAATGTGTATATGATGAGTGTTAATTAGTGAAATTAATTCATAAAACACATAGTTATATAATTATCGAAATTGATATACAATTAATCCTTTAAATACATACTTACATCATCACGCCAATGTTCTTGCTAGACTATTTTCATTTCTAATTTTATACAAACACGCCTGTTTCGAAAGCCTTGATACGAGTCCCGTACTCGGATATTATGTATAAGTATTTTTTTTATGATATTAGAAGGCAAACAAGCAGACGGATTTCCTGATGGTAAGAAATTCAAGCCGCCTAGAGACACCAAAGGTGGTAATGGTAAACCTGAGGCTGGGATGTTAGGCCTTGAGCAAAAGAAATTTACTGGCTACCTTACCCTCCGAACCGGAACACGTCATGACGTTATGGCCGCAGGAATGTAAGGCGGTGGTACCAATCCGGTCAAGTAGCTGCTAAACTCTACCACCTAGTCAGATGTCACGGTGTTAGTGTCGTCGAGCCTATGCTCGCCTTTAACGAGCTGTCTGGTAAGGAAGGCAGAAGGTCTATTCAACAAAGGAACCCGGACCAACACGGAGAAAATGTTAATAGAAAATGTATTTTCCGCTAATATGAAACAAACTCGAGGCTTGATGACACTAAAGTCAGCGAGGCGGTAAAAAAACGTTTACCAGTCAGTTGAAAGAAAATTGAAATCACTTTCACGTGTGGTTGAATTCATGAACACTATAGTTGAATGAATAGTTGAACAATTCAAAAACTATCAGGCCAATAAATTCATTTGAAACTATTCTATTTGGCTATTAAGCCATTAATTATTCAGATCCATCTATCTTAATTAACACCAGTTTATTCAAGCTGGATATAGACTAGCGAATGTGCGATGATGGAATTTATCAATTTTCGCGGTTCGTTATTGTTTGGTGTAATTAAAGTTTATCTATTTCGGCTCATTTCGACCACAACAATGACCGTATCACGCAACTCCATTTCGTGCGGTTTTGATAATGTGACCACTATAGAAAATACGAGTATTTTGCAACAGTTCAATTTAGCATTTTTTATTCATTTCTTTGTTGTGAATTCTCGCTTCTGTGGTCTAGCGGTCCAGCGTCGAACTTGACTTATTGAGGTCTTGGGTTTAATCGTCTCGTCGTGCAACAACTAAATAGAAACAAAGCATTTTCAATTTTCAAATAAAAATAACGCTTCCCGTATTCATATATGCGCGCGGTTAGCGATAGGCTCGCTACCTTTCACATTGTGTCATGTCGTGGGCACCCTGGTTGTGCCTCTGCCTGGACGTGAAGATATTCTTTATATGTGTGTACATGAGTTTCTCCATTATAGGAGTGTGTCTCCATATATGTGTGTATAATCTCTTTAGTTACTTAAACTATAACTTTAACAGTTTAAGTAACTTAAGCAGATTTTGACAAAGTGATTCCTACTTTCATATTTATCGCCTCTGTAGTCTAGCGGTCCGGGTGTTGGACATGACTGCATGAGGTCCCGGGTTCGAATCCCGGGTCGGCCAACACAAAGAAAATTGGATTTTTCCAATTTTCTGATAAAAAAATGTTGGTCGGGATTGGAAATGTGCCCGGTTGGCGATAGGCTTGCCACCTATCACATTGTGGGACTTAGTGTCTTCGGCTAGTCGTGGGTGCCTTGGTTGTACCTCTGCCTAACTCTTCGGGGATATAGGTGTGAAGATACTTTTACTTTCATATTTTATCACACATCCCTGATCCCTACTAATGTTATGAATGAAAGTGTGCATGTTTGTATGGTGTTTGTATTTTATTAAATTTTATCATAGAAAAAGAGTTTGGAGAAAAAAGTGATTTTTTGTTTTAATATCTCAACGGGTTCTCGTGGAAAAGCTGAATAAGTATAATACATAGGAAAAACAGTAGACAACAGATGAAAAAGAATATTTTTAAATATTAGAGTTAAAAATATCCTGCAATTTAACAATTAATCTTAGAAAAGAATATAGGATTCTTACGAATGACCGTCCTCTTTGAGTATAATTTAATTCTGCAGCTTCCGCGAACAAATAATTTAAAAAAGCCACCAAGTTTAAGCTATAATAAAGTATTTAAGCGAGTTTTATGGAGCTCACTTATTTTGAATGATAGCTTGGCCCAACCACTTAGAACATTAATTTCCTTTATGGATTACCACAATTCGAAATCGCTCAGAAGGGAACGTAAATCCCGGCCATATTATTTCGATAAAATGGGATATTTCCACTCTATCAAAATTTTACGAAATACGCTTAGAAATAAGTACATAATGGGGATTTTTAGTGTGACATGATACGAAATAAGTATTTTACAAGCTTATATTCACTTTATCTGTACGTTTATTTTTTAGAAAGGGACAAATCAAAACTATTGCTTAACTTCGAGGGCAACGGAATTATACGTAACCAGGAATTGCTGACTATCCCAAATAGCCACCACATTAAAAAGGTAATGGTACATGTTTTTGTACACCCGCCTAATGAGGATATTAAATGAAACGGCAAAGAGAGTAGAAGGTACTTTTAATAAAACCTATAAAATTCGTATTCAAAAATATTTTTTCATGCCGCCATAATACATCTGTCATGTTCCGGTTTGGTAGACTTACACAATATTTCGGACCACAGGACAGAGCTGAACCTATAACATCTGTGATATCTACAGACCACGTTTATCTCTTACTATCAGGAGAGCTGTGTGCTTGTTCGATGATCTTTTATTTTATGGTGTAGTTTTGGACACCAGTTTGGTCTACATTTTCCATTTATTGTTTTCCTTTAACGGGTTGGCTCGAAGAAATTTCATTCATTAGAGATAAGCTCGCCAAACGTAAGTACACGTGTATTTTAGTCTTAAGTTTTTCTGTAGTTTTTGGTATGTACAATAAAGAGTTAATAATAATATTAAAAAATAATTAAAAAGAGTTATAATAGTACCTTCGGCGACTGAGGCTGGAGTATTTAACCTCTTGCTTGAGCAACATTACCGACTAGACTTGCCCGGAATATAACAGTAGCAATCGCTGACGTTATGGCGGCTTAACATTTATCAAATTATAATTTATCATAATAAGATGTATTTAATTTCGTAGCCCTGTAATTTCAGTGGCACATGGATATGGAAAAAGGCGATTCCCTTCAGATTTTAACTTTATTTATCATTAATGTCATTAATTGATTACTCATTAAAAAAAATAATTGTTATCAATACTCATTAAAAAAAATAATTGTTATCAATTAATTACAACTTTAAAAAAAATCTTTTTGGAGACTAGGTGAAACGACAGACGTTATTCTGTCTTAACCATGAACATTTTATATAAAACTTCCACTGGCGGTAACTAAAAAAGCATCTTCATCACGCCCATATCCCCGAAGAGGTAGGCAGAGGTACAACCAAGGCATCCACGACTAGCCGAAGACACTAAGTCCCACAATGGGATAGGTGGCAAGCCTATCGCCAACCGGGCACATTTCCAATCCCGACCAACATTTTTTTTAAATTAGAAAATTGGAAAAATCCAAATTACTTTTTGTTGGCCGACCCGGGATTCGAACCCGGGACCTCATGCAGTCAAGTCCAACACCCGGACCGCTAGACCACAGAGGCGACTAAAAAAGCACAAAAATAATTAACGAAATTGGTTCACCCGTAAACGAGTGATGCGTTGACTAAGGGAAATGTCAAATGGGGATTCGTTTTCATACGTAAGAGATACAATGGATAAACCATTTGATAGTAGTAATTGATAAATCACAAATAATGTACGTAACGAAATTGGTAATAACCCAAGTTCAGCTTTAGCATTGAATTTTGGTAAATTATTTTTTTATTTTGTATAGCAATGTAATTTAAATAAGTATTAAGCATCTTCATGCCCATATCCCCGAAGAGGTAGGCAGAGGTACAACCACGGCACACACGACAACCAACCAGGCACATTCCCAATCTCGAGCAACATTTTTTATTAGAAAAACCCAATTTTCTTTTTGTTGCCCGACCTGGAATTCGAACCCGGGACCTTATGCAGTCAAGTCTCACAACTGAACCGCTAGACCACATAGGCGATACATAAGTATTACGATAAATAAGTATTACGACATACAAAACTGTAATTAGAAAAAAAGTGCCTTAACGCATATATCTCCGAAGAGGTACAATCAGATCTCACATGAGATAAAATACACATAATGAAATATGTTTTTATAATTTTTGAACTCAATTTTGAAGTTGATATCTTCAACCGATAGACTGAAATGTTGTATACACGTTTAGTTTGGATGACAATGGTGGTGATTCTGCTGTTCACAAACTAAACTTATTTTAGATGCATGCTATCTTTCTCAAATGAAACAAAAACAAAAGAGATGGAACAGTTTAGACGTGTCAGATTGGTGCGGACATGTCTAATAGTGATGTTTTTAATCAACATTTTCCGCGTGATAGATTAAACGTCTGTAGAAATGACGTCTACGGTCTAATTTGACAGCACTAAAAGTGTTTTGTTTCCTTCTGTTACTTTCGTTGAAAGAAGACAGGGATAACTTAAAATTAGTTTAGTGAGTGCACAACAAAATTACCACCAATGCACGATAAAATATAATATGACGTGGCGGACAATCCAAGATGGCGGAATAATTATTTTTATTGCAATTCTACAATATGGGTATCAAATGAAAGGACTTATTGAAAGCAACTCGTTGTCGATAAGTTGGATAAAATCATTAGAGGGTCTCCTTATTGAAGAGCTGGATTCAGCGAAATTAACCGGCAAACGAACTTGCAATAATGATGCGTTGAATGAAATGAAAAGACTGAGAAACCTAGCCAGCAATTACTAAAAAGTAAAAAATAAATTAAAAGCGAAAAAAAATCTTTTTGAAAAAGCTTTTATTTAAATGCTTAAAAATGAAAATATTTTTTTTCTTTAAAAGATAATTAACTGTGAACCTACAACCTACTACATAATACACAACTTAAACGATCATAAAAGCTGGTCGCGATTATCAATATTTAATTAGATTGAAATTTTAATGTTTTCATTTAAGTTTTTATTTATTTATTTAACACTTTATTGCACACAAAAACTAAAATACACAAAATACACGAGAAGTTAAAAATGCACAAAAGGCGAGCTTATCTCGAACTAAAGAAATTTCTTCCAGCCAACCCAAAAAAAAATTAAGCAGTGAAAATAAAATGGAAGGCATCGTGTACAAAACAATTAACTATAGCTATACTTAGAACAAATAAATAAAAATATACTAATAAAGTGTGTAAAAAAAACAGGTACAATTGTTAAATAAGTTGTGTACAATGGTTGTACGTTCACAGTTTATTATTTATTTTAGAAGCTTTTTCTAAATAAAATTTGCTTTTAATTTATTTTATTTTGAATTGTAAAATTGTCTGATTCAAAAAAACATTAATGGTAGCTCTAAATTTCAAATTAAGTACCCGCAGTTTGTGTAAAATACGCGTTTCGACATCTATAAAACAACAAAAAACGTATAATACAAAATGAACCAGGAAAACGTCCGATGTGAATGTGATTGAAAAACGGAAAACTATAGCTGAATTGCAAACCAGTGTCCTCGGCCCAAAACCCTGATGTTGGCAGGGTCGAGTTCCACAAAACACTGGTGAAGCCCATTGTGTCAGCACTCTTTGACGCTTGGATACAATGGATAAACTAACAAATACGAAATTTATCATAAAACTGACAAACTGAGATTGGAAACAAATAGTAGAGTTCCAAGCTGCTTATCTTATTGTCAGTTGTCGGGATTTGTTTCTAAACAAGTCTGAATTTATCTCTGTTTGGTACCACTAATTAAGACTACCCTGCCGATATAATGTCAACGCTGCTTCATTTTATAGGGTTGGGTAGTCGTAACTGATAACTTATTTGAACAACAAGTTTTAGAATCAATTCTTAAATTGGCAACGCATCTTTGAATATTGAACGTGTATATTATAAAAAAATATTCGGTCATCTTCACGGATTAACAGTTGACATAAGTAGCAGCGTTACCAAGTACGTTTTAATTTATGCCGAAGAACTGTTTCGAAACAAAAAAAAATACACGCAGATTTAAAAAAATAGATATTTATGCTAAAGGAAATCTAATTGTAACTGTTACTTCAGCCTTTGATAAAATAACTCCTTTGATAATAGGATAAAACAATAGCTTTTGATGTTCACAAATACACAAAAATTCTCGTGAAAATGTTTTTCACCTCCATTTCATGTAGGCCAAACGTAAAGAAACTAACTATTTGATACACTAGCTAGCACCCACAACTTTGCCCGCATGTAAAAGTTGTTAACTTTTTCTCCACAAACCCACGAAGATAAAATATACTGCGTCATGCTGTAATGACTAATCTATCTAAGTTATAATTCATAAAGGGGTTAAATAATTCTTCTATGATATATTCCTTTACTGATGGTGCCTATTCATTTAATGATCCCTATTCCTGCTGCC
>NJDC01008387.1:55682-83577 GCA_002245475.1 Calephelis virginiensis | reverse complement strand
TATTTAAATGCTTAAAAATGAAAATATTTTTTTTCTTTAAAAGATAATTAACTGTGAACCTACAACCTACTACATAATACACAACTTAAACGATCATAAAAGCTGGTCGCAATCATCAATATTTAATTAGATTGAAATTTTAATATTTTCATTTAAGTTTTTATTTATTTATTTAACACTTTATTGCACACAAAAACTAAAATACACAAAATACACGAGAAGTTAAAAATGCACAAAAGGCGAGCTTATCTCTAACTAAAGAAATTTCTTCCAGCCAACCCAAAAAAAATTGTGAAAATAAAATGGAAGGCATCGTGTACAAAACAATTAACTATAGCTATTTTTAGAACAAATAAATAAAAAATATACTAATAAAGTGTGTAAAAAAAAAACAGGTACAATTGTTAAATAAGTTGTGTACAATGGTTGTACGTTCACAGTTTATTATTTATTTTAAAAGCTTTTTCTAAATAAAATTTGCTTTTAATTTATTTTATTTTGAATTGTAAAATTGCCTGATTCAAAAAACATTAATGGTAGCTCTAAATTTCAAATTAAGTACCCGCAGTTTGTGTAAAATACGCGTTTCAACATCTATAAAAGAACAAAAAACGTATAATACAAAATGAACCAGGAAAACGGCCGATGTGAATGTGATTGAAAAACGGAAAACTATAGCTGAATTGCAAACCAGTGTCCTCGGCCCAAAACCCTGATGTTGGCAGGGTCGAGATCCACAAAACACTGGTGAAGCCCATTGTGTCAGCACTCTTTGACGCTTGGATACAATGGATAAACTAACAAATACGAAATTTATCATAAACCTGACAAACTGAGATTGGAAACAAATAGTAGGGTTCCAAGCTGCTTATCTTATTGTCAGTTGTCGGGATTTGTTTCTAAATAAGTCTGAATTTATCTGTCTGTTTGGTACCACTAACTAAGATTACCCTGCCGATATAATGTCAACGCTGCTTCATTTTATAGGGTTGGGTAGTCGTAACTGATAACTTATTTGAACAACAAGTTTTAGAATCGATTCTTAAATTGGCAACGCATCTTTGAATATGGAACGTGTTTATTATAAAAAACTGTTCGGTCATCTTCACGGATTAACAGTTGAAATAAGTAGCAGCGTTACCAAGTACGTTTTAATTTATGCCGAAGAACTGTTTCGAAACAAAAAAAAATACACGCAGATTTAAAAAAATAGATATTTATGCTAAAGGAAATCTGATTGTTACTGTTACTTCAGCCTTTGATAAAATAACTCCTTTGATAATAGGTTAAAACAATAGCTTTTGTTGTTCACAAATACACAAAAATTCTCGTGAAAATGTTTTTCACCTACATTTCATGTAGGCCAAACGTAAAGAAACTAACTATTTGATACACTAGCTAGCGCCTACATCTTTGCCCGCATGTAAAAGTTGTTAACGTTTCCTCCACAAACCCACGAAAATAAAATATACTGCGTCATGCTGTAATGACTAATATATCTAAGTTATAATTCATAAAGGGGTTAAATAATTATTCTATGATATATTCCTTTACTGATGGTGCCTATTCATTTAATTATCCCTATTCCTCCTGTCATAATGACAGTGTCATGTTCCGGTCTGGAGGGTAGGGTTGTTTTAACAATTCGCCCACAGGCAACGACGCACCTAAAAAATCTACGGTGTCTATATGCCATGGTTACCTTTTATCAAGAGACGTGTGATTGTTTGTATTTATAATATTAGCAGGAGCTTTTATTTTGCTTATTTCACAAGATTCATGTTGTATGTAGCCTGCTGATGGCAGCAAATTGAACAATATTTTTGGAAAGCCAGTTCACAAAAGTCCACCCTGGTGTTGCACATCATTACTCACTCACTCACTCTCACTTAACGCAGGAGAGATTATTATTAAATTCCATATTTAAATCAGATTACAGAATATAGCAGAATATTGTAAACGGCTGTGACGATATTCTGGCAAAATATTTTCTATAGTGGTCACATTGTCAAAACCGCACGAAATGAAGTTGTGCGATACGGTCATTGTTGTGGTCGAGATGAGCCGAAATAGATAAACTTTAATTACACCAAACAATAACGAACCGCGAAAATTGATAAATTCCATCATCGCACAATCGCTATTCTATTTCCAGCTTCAATAAACTGGTGTTAATTAAGATAGATGGATCTGAATAATTAATTGCTTAATAGTCAAATAGAATAGTTTCAAATGAATTTATTAGGGTGATAGTTTTTGAATGGTTCAACCAATAGTGTTGATGTATTCATTCATACATGAAAGTGATTTAGATTTGCTTTCAACTGACTAGTCGACGTTTTTGGTTTATTTTTTACTGCTTCTTCAACCGAAGAGTAAGCTTACGTATTACTGTGACTTTTAAGTTATGATCCATCAGCCACCTCCCAGTTCATTAATTAGAATTCGCTGGGTTAACTAGAAGGCATTCCAGAGCTACGGCTCCCATATTTAAGTTTCGTCATCGGACCACATTAGTTGTACCACCATTTGTTCGCGTTATATCTGATAGGTCTCCATTCCGGTGCTTGTCTGTACAGATATCAATGAACTGTAGCTAAGAGCCACCTTGGTCACATCAGCTTTCAAGTACAAGAAAATGGCATCAAAATTCGTCTACTCGCTGAAAAACTACAACGCCACACACACGCGCACACACACACACACACACACACACACACACACACGCACACACACACACAAACGCCACACAATTACACAGACACGCCAAACTTATCTAAACTAATCTTAAAACACTTAATATTGTTTATGAAAGACATCTTCATCAAATCATCGGAGGTATCACTAAAAACGAAGTTTAATTTAACAACGTGATAGTCAGTGCCACGAAGAGTTAAATAACTTGTGTGGAAAACTTCTTAATGAGCCTATTATGCTTATGCTATTAAAAATGATAGAGCATTTTGTGCATTTTAGTATTAAAAGGAAAAATCAAAACACTTATGTCTTCTAAAGGAATCACGTGCAAGTATTACATAAAAAGCGTTTGTAACATAAAACGTAACCGCTTAACTTTTAAACCGTATACGTGATTCAATTTAGAAGTTGTATCTCTCGTCGCAAGCCCGAAAACTGTCTCTGAACCATTCAACTTTCTTCCATATTTTAAAACGAGCGCGTCTCAGTAGCTGCCACTTGAAAATACTTTTGACATAAATCTTTCAATGGTATTTGTCTGAGTTTATGCAATATATTTTGACAATATTGGAAAATTTTACTGTAGTATTGTTGTTCTACTGTTTCAGAACTTTAGTACTACTTTAAGATCTAACATGTCTTGCAATAAAGTGAGTTTCGTAGTTGTGAGTAAATTAAGCAGTGTTCCCACTATGCCGGGTAGATGTGACGGAAACCAGACACCGGAAAGAATGTTCAAATTACGCCGAATCCCAGAAGAAAATCAGTGAGTCACTGTCTCTCAAATTCTCTAAGTCAAATTTGGACATGTGCCCACAATGAACAACGATTTTCTTGTGTTTTGGTGGTATCTTAATAGAAGGCAAAATGAAAGAAAAAATAGGGTATATCTTATTTTCCGGAAAAGGTTTTTACTTGGAATATTTGCAACAAGCGAACTAAGAAGTGACAAAACAAAGTTCAATTATTTTCGAATGACATCATCTACGGGCGACGATTTACTGCTACGATTTTCAATAAACACGAGAGTACGAAATATAAGTTTCAGAGAAACTCGTTCATATTATTCCGGTCCGGGTTTTCCACCGGCGCTGCCTAGCCACTAGCTCTTCCGACAGTTTCAGCGAGCTGATATATTTGCCGGTCCGGCATAGTGTTAACTCTTATATATATGAACAAGTAACAAGCTTTATATGAACAAGTTTACTGTGGTACTTAATTTCTTTTGCTGGATTTGGCCGACGTGCTGTTCCGATTGTAGATCTTCGAAATATACCCACTAGTTATACGAGTCGCTTGTTTGATTAACATATTTTTTATATTTATATCTCGACAGGTCAGATTGTTCATTATAAAAATTAAGCTAAAAGGTCTGTAATTAAACGTACCTCAATCTTCTGATATAATTTTAATAATTCTATCAGTATTTAATTATTTTAATAAAATGAATGTAGGTTGAAATTTTATTACCTAATTATAAGGCGCCTTCGTCCCTATGAATAATTTTAGTTGTGCCTTTACCATGAGTTGCTGCATAGTACGTTAGATAATTATCGTATCGAAATCAATAGCATTTTTAGTCTTAACGTTTAGTTTTAATACTTACCAGTAGAGACTCTGTTCAAAAACTAATTTACACTAGTGAGTATAGTGGTATATCGTCTTACATTCATCTAAAGACAAAGGGCTCTGAAGCTAACTCTAATAGGGATTTCATAAGATATGACTATGATGTAGACTATGCGTATATATCATACATGCCAGCCATGATTTTAGCAAAAACATTTAAACATCACTAACAGACAAAATGGTATAAATAAAAATATGGTTAAAAGTTTTATGTAAGGAAAAGATATAAGTCCTTTAGTAAAATAGTATTAAATAAACAATCATGTAAACGCCTAAATACATTTACACATTATTATTTGTTAAAGTATATGTCATTTCTGATAATAACTCTTGAACTCAATAAATAAATAAATAATATAATATCCCTGAACAAGTCACACAAATTGAATCTAACCCCAAAGTAGGCATATTATATGCCTGTGTTATGGGTGTAAGTAAACGATACTAATACATGGTGTTCTTTGTGGAGAGTTCTTCAACAAAGTTGGCGAAGGACGTGACAAGTGTTTTTGTTTCCCGTGTTCGGACTCTTTTTGTAATCTGGTCGCAGTGGTCGGAGGTGGGAACTTTAGGTAGGGTTGTCACATGTAAAGAACGTGACAATTTATATTGTTTCCAAGTTGTTCCTTTATGCGTGTTCTGATCGCGGAGGTGGGTGGTGGAAACGTCAGTTAGGCTTGTCACATTCTGTGTCGTTTGGAGGATTATTTGCCACAACAGTTACACTGCTTACGCGGAATTAGCAAAATAAAGGCTTATTTTACACAAAAATAAATTTAATAAACAACCAGACCCGGAAATGCAGACATGTAAATGTTCTTTTTTTTATGTTATAGGAAGGCAAACAAGCAGACGGATTTCCTGATGGTAAGAAATTCACGCCGCCTAGAGACACCAAAGATGGTAATAGTGCGTTGCCAACATGAGGTCAGGATGTTAGGCCTCGAGCAAAAGTAAGTTTACCAGTTACCTTAACCTCCGAACCGGAACACGTCATGATGTTATGGCGGCAGGAATAGGTAACGCAGTGGTACCAATCCGGGCGAGTCGCTGCGAAACTCTACCACCTAGTCGGATGTCACGGTGTTAGTGATGATAAGCCTATGCTCGCCTTTTACGAGCTGCATGGCAAGAAAGGCAGATAGTCTATTCTGCAAAGGAGCCCAGACCAACACATTCATCACACAAGCCTCTCCCCGTCGGGAATTGAATCCGAGCCTCGCGGTTAATCGGTGTAGCTAGGCGTGAACGCTAGCAACTCGACCAATGAAGCGGTCAATAAATTTCAATAGTAATATTTTTTGTGTTATTGAAAGGCAGACAAACAGATGGTCTTCCAGATCGTAAGAAATACTTCTGTTGTATAAGCCAATAGCAGTAGTAATAATGGTGGAACCTAAAGTCATCTCTGACTTAATATAAGACTCTTGCATTATAAATTTACTGACTACTATAGCCACCCGAATAAGGAAAATATAACAAAACTTTAATGTCGTATACCCGGCATATTGTAACAACGTCTTACCACAATAAAACTTTTTTTTTTCTGAATTGTTAGTAAACTGATTGATTGTACAGAAATTACGTTGAATATTTTATAAACTTTAATAAGCCATTATGGGTTAGCTATCTGGACCAGGGGAGGCTATGGTGATTTATAGCAATGTGAGAACATTAAAAACGCATTACGAAAACACGACTTTGGTCGGAAAATTTAACATGGCCGTACATAACCTAAGGCGGGCGATTTGTGTACTGGCTAAAGAAATGGAATTAAGAACGCTGAGATTTTATGCACAATTAATGCTGGGTCTATGTTTTTAGTTTGATTTTTTGCGGTAAAATTTAATACGCCGCTTACAAACAGAAAAAGGAAAATCATCTGGGGACATCTTGGCTGTCATAATGTTACGTTATGTTAAAAAAAAGTGTCTTCATGCCCATATCACCGAAGAGGTAGGCAGAGGCCCAATCAGTGCACCCACGACTGGCCAAAGATAGTAAGTCCCACAATTTGATAGGTGGCAAGCCTATTGCATTATATGTTATGTGAAATGTTACGTTAAATATTTGAATTGTTCCAAGTTTTTATTTTTATAGAAGAGGAGGCAAACGAGCAAGTGGGTCACCTGATGGAAAGTGATCACCTCCGCCCACGGACATCCGCGACACCAGGAGTATCACAGATGCGTTGCCGACCTTTAAGGAATGAGTACGCTCTTTACTTGAAGGTTCCTAAGTCATAATCGTTTGGGAATACCGCCCTCAGTAACAGATTCCACAAAGGTGTTATACGGGGTAAAAAATATCTTCGGAATCGCACAGTTGTAGACCGCCACGCATCGAGATGATGGGCATGATACCTTAAGCTCTGACGCGATGTCCGAAGGTGGAAATCAGCGTCTGGAATCACTAAACCAAACACTTCCTCAGAGCATTCCCCATGATAAATGCGGTAGAGAACACTGAGTGACCCAACATCTCTACGCAACGCTAAAGAATCAAGCCGATTGGTAATTGCCCGGTCATTGACAATTCGAATTGCTCTACGTTGAATGCGGTCATACGGAAGGAGCTGGTACTGTGGAGCCCCTGCCCTGAGTTGAGAACGAATTTGCGCTTTATATAGTTGTAAGCGATGGGCCGGCTTGAAATACTGTCTCGCTTTACTGAGCACACCAAGTTTTTTAGAGTTAAGTTGTATAAATGCTAGCGGAAGAAAAACTAACATCGTGATTTAATCAAATTCTAACATAAACTTGAGCATCTTGTGTCAATAATTAACATCGGATGTTGCCAAGGGCATTTACAAAATATTTAAAATATCAATAAAGCACATTAAAGAACCTTGAAAGGATCGTGATACTTTGGCACTTGCAGTTACTCTGTCTGCTCTGACAGTTTGAAGGACACTAATGACCGCACTCAGAGACGTCAATTTCCTTTTAATCAGTTATTAAGAGGACACCGTCTTTACAAAATTTTGATAATAAATGAAATGTTAATTGATATTTAAGAGTGAGGCCGTAAGATTTAAAACGTTAATTGTTATTATTTATAACCCCCAAATCAACACGAGGAGTAATTATAAGTTGAGCACGTGTGTGTGTGTGTGTGTGTGTGTGTGTGTGTGTGTGTGTGTGTGTGTGTGTGTGTGTGTGTGTGAGTAAGTGTGGGTGTGCCCAGGCGTTTTTAACGTCATCAGTTCATTTGCAGCTTTTAAATAAGCATCGGAGTGGATATTGGACGCGCAATGTTTATGTAAATCTTTCACTTTTATTTTTATTTTTATTTTATTATTATTTTAGACCTAACACTAATGGGCGATTGACTAATAGTTAAAAGTTTCAAACATTAAAATATTCTGTTTCATCATATATGCAGTTCATCTAAACTTGGACACTAACGTGATTGAGATGGTACTTATCTATCATTCGTGAAGGTCTGTTCAGGAGTTGAAGGCCCTTAGCTTATTTGTAAGCATCTTAATGCTTATTCGTCGCATTATGGTTGTTTATTTTACTTTTAAACATATGAGAGACCTTAAAGAAAAATCACTAACGAATGCTTGTACAACTGAACTTGTCTGATGATGGAGCTCGAGCGCTTTTCTTACATTATAAATGAAATGGGAGACGGCTTGATGGGTCATAGTAAATAAAGATACGGCATTGGGAATGTATAATAGTCTTTGCAGTTCTTCTAAAACACTTTCAAGAGATGTTACAAGTTTCACTTCTATGTTTGTGTGTGTGTATGTGTGTGTGTTGAGTGTGTGTTTGTTTGTGATATTACAGCTCCTTAATAATTATGTTTCAACCCCCGATGTGATATGAGAGGTTTTATTAACCCCGGACCTAAAACAAATGGTATTATACGTTTGAAATATTTGTGTTTGTGTCTGTCTGTAGTGATAACTTTTGAACAGTTGGATCGATTTCGACGTGATTTTTTTGTTTAAAGACTGACGTGCTTATTTTTGTCTACATTTCATTTCATTAAGGTTTTGTCGGGAGTTCATTCAAAGCTTTTAATTTAAGTTTATTATTGTCACGCCTATGAATATATAAGATAGGCACACATAGGATATTAAAGGTTTTATTAAGTATGTAGATTTGTCTAGTTGTTAAAAAGTTATTAAATATTTAAACCAGCAGCTAAAAATCTAACAGGAACTTATGTTTTTTCTAATTAATTTTAATGCTATTTATATTACAGAAGTTTTTACTTACTTTTTGGTAATTACGTATCTGCATATCGGAATCTTAGAACGTGTTTTTCACCCACTTTAAAAGGTTCGCCTCTATGGTCTAGTGGTTTAGTTGTTGGACTTGACTGCATGAGGTCCCGAGTTCAAATCCCGGGTCGGGCAACACAAAGAAAATTGGTTTTTTTCCAATTTTCTAACATAAAAAAAATTTGCTCGGCATTGGATATCAGCCTGGTTGAAGATAGGCTTGTTACCAATCACATTATGGGACTAAGCGTCTTCGGCTAGTCGTGGGTACCTTGGTTGTGCCTCTGCCAATCCCTTCGGGGATATGGGCGTAAGGATGCTTTTAAAAGGTCGTATTAAATAGAAACTTCATAAATATATCAAGGGCTTCACTTCACAAATAGTCTTCGACACAGTATTAAAACAAAACCAAATTATCACGATCAGAATCTTTAGAATCTGGCGTCAAACCCTAAACATTCCTTTTTAAAACTTAAGTCGCGTCGCACTGCGTCAAATGTTAAAGCTACATAAAATAGTTCCCTTTCACAATTTCTATTAAAAAGTTAATGTATTGGTACATTTCCTTAATTTGGGGCTAGGAAAATTTGTGTTATTTATTCTGGAACATTTAGTTTTTATGTGGTACATAGTACATGTAGTTTATTTAAAATGATGAGCCTGATTGTTGATTTAAGTGTACTTGTCAGACTAAAAAAGCAAAAAAATTCGCTCTATCTGCATAAAAAAGCAGAAATAATGTTCTATGTGTTCAAATACAAAACTTGAGTGATTAAGAATAAAACATATTATCTTATAAAAGCGGAGTTTAAAAACATTTTAGCTATCAGATGTGAGGAACAACAAATGTCTTAAAATATTTTATTAAGCAGTCAGAGATTTTATGCGATACAATGTTTTTCTTTTATTTTTGGTAGTATTATGTGAGAATACAGCAACAAAGCACTTCCCTGATGATAAGAGAAAACGTTGGTTAATAGACACCATAGATGGTACAGGTCCTTCGCTAGATTTACATAGAGACTTGGAATTGCCTAGCCTAGCGAAGCACTTTCAAGAACTCTCCCAAACATATTTTTCTTAGTAAGAAAATCACCCGAACCCTCTGATGGCAGCAGCCAACGATTATGTCCCCGAGACGGACCCACCTCCACTTCGCCGGAGGCCCCGTCACGTGATCCTAGACCCAGATGACCCTATCACCGAGGCAAACGCCTCATACAACAGTACACACACACACACACACACAAACTCGCGACATCGCCGCCCGGCGAAGACCCTTGTTCCACCCTGGGCGGAACACAGCCACGATATCCTCTTCCGAAACGAACCAAGATCCCACCCTAAGCCGAGGTACGGTCTCACAGGAGACACCCATAGGGAGGGGGTTCCCAGGCCCCACCCAAAATTCAATCTCTGGCTGAGCACTCTGCTCGCCCACTAGCCCGGTGACGTTGTTAAAGTCTATAGACGTACACAACAGTAGTCATTTCGAAAAAAAAAAGGTCCTTCGCTGTCTTGTGGCCGGAATGGTTTGGCAATTGTGCTAGAAAGTCGGCTACCTTACTCTTCAGACCGGAACATGACAGGAGTCATAGCGGTAGGAAAACTACCCTACTAGGCTCCCTTCACTGACGATTTGCAGCACGACCCAGTTGACCTATTTTACTTGCACTCGCCTCTCATGAGCTGCGGCCGGGAAACAGAAGTCTATATTTCTACTCAGTGGATCCGGACCAGTATGGGATATTTTACATTTATATTGTACTAGCGGCCCGCCCCAGCTTTACACGGTTATAAAATATACATATAACCCTTCCTCTTAAATCATTTTATCTATTAAAAAACGCATTAAAATCCATTGCGTAGTTTTAAAGATTTAAGCATACAAATGGACATAATATGGATAGTGGAAGTGACTTTGTTTAATACTATGAAGTGATGTCCGTATTGTATTTTTATGTTGATACAATATGCTATTGTTAAATTTCATTGAAAAACGTTGAAGATCCGAGACAAAACATAGACTTTATTTTTCAAAAATTAATCGTCACTGAACTATAATGAGGGATGAAAGTTTGCATAAAAATATATTAAACGCTGACGAAGTAACTAGCGGGTAACCAGCTAGTCTTAAAGACGTTAAGAATATGTATACTGTAAACGTTGGTGTATGACAAAGTGTATTCATTCGTTCATATTTCTAATATGATTTCGTTTCAGATAACTGTACAAAATGTATAAAATTCTTCTTTTTTAAAAATGGATATTTTTTCTCAACCAAAAAAAAGAAGAATATTAACTGTGTGGACAAACTGACAAAAACTACTCATTATGATGGACGCTTGGTCAACCTGAAACAACTTTTATTGAGAAGACGCTGGTTCAAAACTGGTTCTTTTGCGATGTGATAGACCGGATAGACGTAAGTAAAACGTTACAATTTGGTCATTATTGTGGTGTAAAGTTGTAATATTCCTGCAATTTTAACGGCTAAATAATTTTTCTTGCAATATTAGAGTGCTCACAAAAAATAGAATCATAAAAAAAATTGAGCAAAATCCTGAGTTTACTTGGTGCTTTATGAGAATAGGTTTTGAATTCCCCACTGCAAGCTGCGGGCAACTAATTTAATCAGGAACATATTCTTAGATTAAGTAGATTAACTCGGAAAAATCTATTCAGGTTCGCTTCATCGCTTTGAAAGTTTCCAAGATAATGTATAATTCAACAAAAAGCGCCTTTTTCAGCCAAGATCTGCTTTAAAGGCGTAAGTTTTTGTTTACTGGCCACTATATGGTGCTTCACCTGCGCGAGAGTATTTTATCAATTTAATAAAAACTTTAACTAAAACAGACCGTCATACAATAAATCTAAAAACCTACTGGATTTATAAGTACCCCTGAAAACATTTTCAACTTATTTTTTGTATGTAGAGATGTATTATGTAACGTATGTATGTATGTATTATACACATATAATAAAACAGTACCTAATAAAACTAAATTTGTGCATGATTTTTTTTAAAACAATTATAATTACGCAATAAGACACAAAAACAAAACGTAGGTTATTAAAAAAATATCGATTTATCTGATTGTTTGTTCACTTTTCACGTTAAATATACTGAATACATTTTAACTAAATTTTGAGAAAAAGTTAAGGGTTACAAAAAAATATAAAATCTTGTGTTTCAATCACTGCATACGAATTTTTTTTATAGTAGTAGTAGTATATTCACGCCCATATCCCCGAAGAAGTAGGCAGAGGCACAACCAGGGCACCCACAACTAGCCGAAGATACTAAGTCCCACAATGTGATAGGTGGCAAGCCTATCGCCAACCGGGCACATATCCTATCCCAAGCAACATTATTTTTATTAGAAAATTAGAAAAACCCAATTTTCTTTTTGTTGCCCGACCCGGGATTCGAACCAGGGACCTCATGCAGTCAAGTCCAACAACTAAACCGCTAGACCACAGAGGCGACACTATTTTTTTTTATAGCGCGTGCAAAGCCGCGGATAATAGCTAGTTATCAACACAGATAAAAAATAATTTTGTTATGTAAAATAATTTCTACATACGAATCTTGCAAGAGTTACCGAAAGGACTAAATGGTTATGCTTTTGTTCGATGAGAGATTGTTGCTTATCCAATAAGAACATCGACAGGGTAAAATTTTATAGTTTGGATGGTTGTATGTATTACTAACAATAATTTTCACCATTTGGCTTTTGCATGTTGTCAATTTAACATTCTAGTCACGATTCTGTTCTAAAACCTTACACCTGATCGGAACGCACTGACTAGTGAGGAGAATCGTAAAATAAAATTGAATGCTATCTTCAAACAGTGACAACGTTTTTTGTACAAATATACTCAGCAGTCTTTTCCGAAGTGGGCGATAACGCCCTTTTGTGGGCCCTGGAGGCCTAGAGGGGGATGGGGAAACATGAAACAGACATGCTAAATAGGTTTTTTTTAAATAATAAAGGGGTCTAGCGGTCCAGGTGTTGGACTTGACTGCATGAGGTCAAGGGTTCGATTCCCGGGTCGGGCAGCAAAAAAAAAATTTGGTTTTTCCAATTTTCTAAAAAAGACGTTTCTCGGGATTAGATATGTGCCCGGTTGGCGATAGCCTTGCCTCTTATCACATTGTGGGACTTAGTGTCTTCGGCTAATCGTGGGTACCCTGGTTGTGCCTGTGCGGAGATATGGGCGTGAAGATACTTTTTTTTAAAAAAAGGGGGCGCTACATAATAATAGATTTTCAAAGTGGGCGTTAGATGAAGTAAGTTTAGTTATGGTACACTACTAATAGCTATTTAAAGATATTTCATATTCCAATAGGGAAACATTGAGACAAAAACATAAAAAAAAAGTATTTTTAATATCCTAGGTCTAACCTATAACAATTATTCCTTTTTGACGTAAATAGGACGGAATAATCATAATTTTACATTTTTAATGGCATCCTAATAACTAGCATAATATGCCACACATCAAAATATATCTTTATTTTGCAAACAAAACTGTTTTCTGTAAAATTTCAGTATTACCTGGCACTAAGGGATGTATTAATGGATGCTGTATATTGTACAGTACGTGCCTTGCTGCGGTCAGGAAATGTGGCTGGAAGAGTCAAACCGTAGTCGCGAACACGCTTTGTGAAATATGCTCTACAAAATACTGAGGTCAACGCGTCAACTCTAACTATTCTAAAATATCAAATGCAGAAATAGATTTTTGATGATACAAATTTTTAATCTTCTTTTATATAAAAACTCAATTGCAGTTCGTTAGTCTCGTTAAAACTCGAGAACAGCTGAATCGATTTTGCTAATATTGATTTTGAACTATTTGTGGAAGTTCAGGAAAGGCTTCAACGATAAAAAAAACTGCGAGGAAACTATTAAATATAACATTTAAAGTTTCCATACAAACAAAATGGTTGGAACAAAGTTCGCCGGAACAGCTAGTAATCTATAAAATTTTTAATTATTTATACATGTACTCGCGATATATTTTTATTTTATTCGTCGATATTTCGGCCTAGTTGCATAGGCCGTAGTCTGAGTCCCGTCATGACCATGGCCCATGCAACTAGGCCGAAAAGTTGACAAATAAAATAAGATTGTATCGTGAGCATCCCGTAGAAATAATTAAAAATGATAATAATACCCGACAATTTAAGTTTAAAATCATTTAGTGATCTATATATACCTTTTAAAAAATTTAAAATAGGAATTTTACTCAAAATTTATGTTATTTCTGATTCTTAAGAATGATATAATTCTTACACATCAAGTAACAGAAAAATAAGTTAGTTATTATCTCAACACTACTAGAATTTATGTAAGAAGAAAGCAAACAAGCCCACCACTCTCCTGATGGTAAACGAAAAACGTGGCCTACAGACACCGTATATGTTGTAGACGCGTCTCGGTCCTGTGGTGGAATGTGTGCGCCAATGACGCAAGTCCGTCTACCCTAACCTCCCGACCGGAACATTGCTATTTAAATTTTAAGCATCATGAGTTTTAGCATAGAAATCTGCCATAACTGGTCTTGTTGGCATTATCAACATTTAACCTTTGCTTGCCTCTTACGAGCTGCTTCGTAAGACATTTAGTCTATTTTACACAGGAAACCCGGACCAATATGGGGAAAATAGAAACGCTGTTGAACCAGCTGAAAAAACGAAAACTAACAATATTTATAAATTTTTCTTAAAAAATCAAGAAATTATATTTCGTAGACAATTTTACATATAAAGTTTATTTTCAGGTAGGTAGGCAGAGGTACAACCAGGGCTAGCCAAAGACCCTAAGTCCCTTAATGTGACAGGTCTGTCTGTCTGTCTGTATTTTACATAAAGTTTATTTTTAGGTAGGTAGCAGAGATGTAAGCAGGGCCAGCCGAAGACCCTAAGTCCCATAATGTGACAGGTCTGTCACACTATGGGACTTAGGCCTGTCTTCAATCAGTCAAAATCCAATCCTGAGCAACGTTGTTTTTATAAGCATATTGAAAAACAATATTTATTTTGTTGTTCAACCCGGGGGTCAAACCCTGTACCTCACGAAGTCAAGTCCAACAACGGACTGTTTGATCACAGAGGCGATCAATTATTTATAATTATTGTAGTATATTAGAACGCAATTCAAGAATTTGTCATACAACAAAAAGTACGATTAGCATCAAGTTATATGTAGAAGAGACACTATTGCACAATACGCTAGCTATTTTTAATCTTAAGTTGTGTATAAAAGTTCGTATTGGGCTGAGTTAGACTGGATTTGGCAGAGTAGTTAAACATTTATCACGTTTTGACGTTAGGGGCTTAATACTAGTTTTGACGTAAACGCCAAATGAATAAAGGAAATTCTCTATAGAAGATCTATAGAGAAAATCCCTGTCTGAAAGAAGTTAGATAGTAATAGCGGTAGCACAATGAGGTCGTTTTTAATTCGGGTACGGTGAGACTATACAAGAACAATATGTAAAAGGACATTTATTCAAGTTATACTTTAGATTTAAAACTGCACTGAAAGTTTAGGTTTTGATAGTAGACGAACTTTTAATACAAATTTCAGCGGCTCTTTCAAATAAGCCAGCGCATAATATTTTACACAAACTAGATTACATTTTTAACAAAGAACGTACAGAACTTTCTCTAGACAAAGTAAAAGTATTCATTGGCAGGAAAGTTGTTTTTACTTCAACGTCCGCGTCAGTTTGGAAATGTCTCATTTACAGAGCCAAATTATTGTAGGACTTTAATTTCTTTTGTATAAATTCTTACGTCTGTATAATTTACGTAAATTTTTACGTTCTTATTTACTGACATTTGTAATGAAATCTTGAAAGTAAAATTTGATCCACTTCGCGATTACTGATTGCTCTGAAATTTTGCATACAAATGCAAATTGGATGACAATGCAAAGTAATTCTGACATTCAGCTGATCTCACGATGGAATCGGAAAGTAGTCATAGGAACTCCTGAAATTCCCAACATTATTTGATACGTTTTCAATAGTCCTTTTCAAAACTTTAAATCAAGTGAAGACAAGCTCACAAGTAAATGCTTGTCATAAAAATATGTTTTTGTTACAAACTTATTCTTATAATATTTTTAAGTAAAGTTTCCTTAAAAGTTTCATACTCAGTTTTGTATATCCCAATACACTCGTAAATTGCATAATATAATGCAGTATTTACTTGCAGTTTGAGATAGAGATCAAGCACGCAGTTAGTTCCCTTGATGGTAGGAGCAAATGTAACCTCTTATCAAATGGTACTGGTGTGAAGCTATCATATGGCTGGGAACTTAGACCTCGTTTCAAAGTTAGGCGACAGAAGAAAAGCGGAGGTACCGATATTGCGAGCAGCTTCATAACACTCTACCATCTATTTATTACTGATTGAACAAGTGTAATAATGTAGTAATCACTAGTGGGCGAAGGGGTTGTTACATCTCGATATTGAAACTAAACGATACATACATATCTGTAAGCGAAATCCCTTGTTGCGTTAGCAGGGAGGATGTTGTCGCAATTTCTAAAGATCTGCCCAGTTTCCTTCACAATTATTAGCACACGGTAGCGGTTTGATCGTTAAATGCACAGACTAGTAAGAGAACTACACGTTGTGAAATGTTAACTTAGGTTTGCCTATTGTCAATGTTTCATTTGACATTTTCCCCCTTCTCTCTCTCTCTCTCTCTCTCTCTCTCTCTCTCTCTCTCTCTCTCTCTCTCTCTCTCTCTTGTAACTTACTTAGCGTTTTATTTACATGATCGCTTATTATTCATTATTATCCCTGCGTGACATACTCTCATTTCTACATCTGCGATGTACCTCCCATCTCTGTTAGAAGCTCTAACAAGATAAATAATTTTTTTCACTTGTTGTAGCACTACATCATCTAATAGAACTTTTATAGAACTGTCTTAAGACAACATTAAAGAAGATGTAACAATTTCACTCATTATTAATTGAATGTGTTGATTATTGTAAGGAGAGTTTGAGATTCTTATGAAAAGAAAAACCGGGATAATTACAGGAGAGATAGGAGAAATAACACCTTATTATCTTATACAAGGAATATAATTATATTCCTTGAAAATTAACTCCGTGTTAGTTATCAATAAAGGAGAAGTGTAGTTTGCCAATACTATTGAGCAGTATAAGAGGTTTTTCATCCAGGTAATCATTCACTCATCGTTATGCTTCAACCATTAAGCCTAACCTTTTTTTACGTATGAAAACCCTCATGCATACTCGCCACTTTCGGGGGAAGTATCGGGTTATGGCGGAATCCTAACGACTAAAACCACACGGTGTTCTCCCCTTTGCCAGGTACCGGGACTGTGGGAACACTTTTCCACACTTCTACTACTTCTAGTATTCAACTTCTGGCAGCCTCACTCAAAAAGGGGCCGCATATTATTAGAAGTGGTGCACGGAGACACGGCATGCACCACTGGTGTGTCCCAGTGGCGACAGGTACCCCCGTATTCCCTGCCGCAACCCCATTACGACCGGGTGGACATGATAAAAAGCCTACTCTACGGGCTCACTACCGCCACTCCAACGGGTCAAACGGCCCCCCGCCCTGTGTCTGCTCGTCGTGCCCCCTATTGTGCAGAGTGGGGTATTGAGGAGCAGCCATCCTGTTACAATTACTTTCGCCAGGGCTTCAGCATTACCCCGTTTACTCAGCCCCCCGCCACGACAAGGCTTGGAACCGTGGGGGGAACTAAGTCTAATCTAACCTAACTAAACCCAATCTGTTTAAGTTAACCCTGGTAATATGGATTAGCAAGAAAAATGTTTGAGGGCTAACACTTTTTATTTTAAGGCATTGACATGAAAGAACAAGTTTTTATAGTTGGAAAACTTTTTTAATACAAAATTAAGTAGCTCAGTCAAATTAGCAAGGGTAAAATATTTTAGAGAACTAAATTTCCACAAAGAGACAGAAATTGGTTACTGAAACATGCTTAGGAAATTTAACGTCTTTTTTACAGTGCTAAATGATGCAATAATTTTGCAATTTCAATTTAATTTGTAATACAATTTTTTATACAGAATACACAGTAAATGCGATCGAAACCAGAGCGCTGCGGAAAATCTGTGGTGTAACGCTTGCTGACCGTATTCGTAATAGTGAGATTTGAGAAAGAGTGGGATCGAAAGACAGTGTTGCTGTCAAATTGTGAAAGGTTTTACTCCGTTGCGTTGGTTCGGTCATGTTGAAAGAATGACAGATGAAAGATTAACAAAGAAGATATTACAACGCGAATGTGTATTGATGTCAGTACCCGGGGAGACTGAGGTTGACATTCCACTATCAAATCGCTCGGATACTATCCGAGAGTGGTGTCAAGAGTCTTCGGAACCGGCGTATTTGTGTATAGCGAGTAATGAATGCGGAGAAAGTCAGACAGGTCTGCCAGGATCGTGAGATTTGGCACTCGATACCCTGTGCCTATACCGTAAGAGACTTGTTGTGAAGATATGTATGTATGTATGATGTATGTATGTATATAAAATACATAATATTGCAAGTAATGATTTACAGCTAGAAAACATTGTCTGTTGCTAACTTGCTTGAAACAAACTGAAAGAGAGTCACTGTGTCTTTTGACTAAAACTATAACAATATTTATTAACGTTGTTTAAAACAACCAGCGCCGGTATCTTGATGAATAATAAAGAATATTAGTAGACTGTACATTGATTTCTTTAATTTCACAATTATTGATGAGTCCAAGTAACTTGAAATAAAAACGGCCACTAACCTAATCCTCTCCCTTTTCTGACTTAGACCCAGTCCCTCTGCTTTCAGCACTCTTACGTTAGCTTATCAAGGATTCATCACGGATGAAGAAAGTTTTATAAGGATTATCCGGAAGCAGCGTAATAGCTCCTTGCTCACAGCTATATTTAGCAGACTAGCAGGGGCGGCTGCTTCTCAAGCTGAAAGCCTCAGTAGCAGTCACTTTGTTAGAAAAATAATACTTAGTAGCGTTCCTGTTCGAACAACAGTCGCACTTTGATTAAACAAGTACCAAGTTCGACAAATATAAATTTTAAATTACCATTTAAACAATGATACAGCAATTATTTCCTACTTACATAATGTTTATTACAACAGATCTAGTGAAATCACGTGGATTATTGTACCTAATACCGAATCGAAACAATGTATCCGCTAAAAATATGGATGTTAGTAAATGATACGATTTGTGACATTCAGAAATATATTTATCACTCTGATATATCCTTAAGCATTAGTCGTATATAACTCGATTTTTGAGTTTCTACACGGCCAATTAAATGGCAAAGAGTACATTACAAAGTAGACAGTACAATTTAAATCAACGTAAGCTTACGGGCTTTGTGTTCGTAGCTATACCGTAAAAATATATTTTCTATGCATTTTTAAGAACATTTTGATTGAGCTTTGAAATACAAATCCTTTAATCCTTTAGGTAAATACCAAAGATTATGACCAAAGCTCTCTCAGTACTTTCGTAAGCACATAATCTGTCTGTATTTTGTTTCCTGCTATTGCGGAATCCAAAGACATTACTCGTTGAAAACATGATCGATCAAAGTCTTTCAGCTTCATTAATCTTTCTCATCAGTGAACGTGATGCTGGCTATATTTTCATAAGGTACCCTCATTTTCCTTATTTCTTTAATCTAATAATAACTTATAAGCAATCTCCTGTGGATTATCGGCTTTAATATATTCTTTAGACGCGAAAATTGCTTAGCTTATAAAGGAAAACAAAAGCTGTGCCGGACAAAGTAGCTGCATACGAGGCGTTACAAAATTGTAAAAATGATTTGCATTACACATTTCTTTTAAAATACGTTATTATGAAGAAATGTTAATGAGTAATGAATTAATTTTAGATATTTGGTTTTACTTTAAGCTATTTTAATAAAGAAAAACTTATCACAATGGTTTACACTTATTTACCGGATGGAATATGCGGAGTTAGAGAGAGAGTACTAAAATAAATCTATTCAGTCTAACTTTGAAGATTTCTAAGTTACGTTTCTCTGGAACTACGATAACAATCGTATGACACATCCATGTGTTTTTATGTCCAAAAGGTTTTAAGGTGGGTGGTGGGAACGTCAATTAAGCTTGTCACATTCTATGTCGTTTGGAGGATTATTTGCCACAACAGTTACACTGCTTACGCGGAATTAGCAAAATAAAGGCTTATTTTACATCTTTTATAATGGATTTCTGCAAAGTATCGCCTGATTCAATAAAATATGTCCAAAAAGTGTTTAAGATACAATTTATGAAAAAACTAAGTGATTTTTGATGAGTACTTAAAAATTTATAACTAGGGATTACTTAAAAAGTCGAATGTTGACAAAATATTTTATAATTAGTAAATATTTTCTCTGTGTTTTCTATTGCATGTATCATTGGAAAGGCTTTAAAGAGTGGTTTGGTATGACTCCTGCCGCTGAGTTTCAGCTTAGACATCCTATTAGAGTTTAAAGTATCATGCCCATCACCTTGATGCATCGCGGACTACAAACGTGCGTTGCCGAAGGCATTTCTTGCTTCGCACAACCCATCTGTGTAACCACCTGCCAAGAGCGGTATTTATAAGCGGATACGAGTTGGAAACCTTTACGAAAAGAGCATACTCATTTCTTATAGGTCAAAAATACATCTGTGATGCTCCTGGTGATGGAGATGTTAGTGTTCGGCGGTGTTCATCAGGTAACCCACTTGTTCGATTGCCTCCGTTTTATTGTACTTCTCTATATTATAACTGTAAGAATTCAACACTAGTCGTATTAAACAACAGATTTATTCTATGACTTCAGGGATTTAAAAATAATTTATCTATACCGACCGAAACCTTACCTACAGTCTAATATGTACGTAAGAGTTATGTATAGAAGTAATGTATAGAAATCGATTATTTGTAGATTTTTGGACTAAAAATCGAAATGCTTACAAAAAAAATCTCGTTACATTTTTTTAAGAAAAATACAAAATGGAACAGCTTTTATTTCAAGTAGATGGAATTTCAAAGTGAACACATTTACCCCACATCCACCTAGAAATAAATAGTCTAGTTTATCCACACCTATTATACTCATATTTTGCACGATTAAGCTAGCATGTTACACTATTGTAATATATAGGTTAGTAGATTAACACGCAAGCTGATTTTCTTTGATCGCAAAGGAAAATGTAACAAACATGCTCTTTATGAAAAAAAAAAACAACTTCATATACATTTTTTATATGAAATGCGGTATATTTGTCTATCACCAAAGCCACAAAATAAGACATATGGTGGAACAACTTAACTCATCTTTGCATGCAATCTCTGAACGTGGTGAAGCCAATTTAGTTAAGTTTTATACTTCGAAAACACAGACGTGTATTTTCTTAGCAAAAAAGGTCCAGTTCATTTAACGCCCAACTTCTAAAGTAGACCTCTGCAAATTGCCGTCAGCTGCCAGATCC
This sequence comes from Calephelis virginiensis, assembly GCA_002245475.1. Taxonomy (NCBI): domain Eukaryota; kingdom Metazoa; phylum Arthropoda; class Insecta; order Lepidoptera; family Riodinidae; genus Calephelis; species Calephelis virginiensis. The sequence continues at coordinate 62,488 of NJDC01008387.1, read as the reverse complement.
TAGACTTGGACATACCCGCCAAAATTAATTTTGGAGGTTTTATTGAGTCCAAAGCAGATACTAAAAGTAAGGCATTTTGTCCAAAGTTAAAAAGTATGCCCCACCTGGATCAGAGTGTGCATGGAGTACTGCTGTCACCTGAAGAGATATTCAGGTTCTGCTGGCTATCAACTTGCTGCTTTAGACTTAATAGATCTGCTTGCAGAAAGAATAATCGGAGACTTCTAAGTAAATCGCTGAAGGCTGACTACTACCGTCTTCTTAATGTTTTTCGGTATTGTACATACTACACAATTTTATTTTCCCGGACTTCATTCCTTTGCCGAGAATCGAGAATACGCGGTGTTGGTAACACGAGAAGTCAAACACCAATTAATTCATTAAATCTAATATTTCACTTTTTATTTATTAAAAATACTTTAGTGTCCAAAGTTCGCTTTAATGAGAATGTTAGGTGTCAGAGAAAATATGTTAAAGTACATACCAAAGTACATGTCAAAGATTGAAGCTATGGCGCCAGGTTGATTGCTATTACAGTTTGCAAAATAAAAATGCACCACAGCAACGCGAGTTTTGCTCTTAGTTCTACAAACTACGTAGGTAAATTCAATTACACTTACCAATTTTTATTGACTAGTTCATAAACATGTCTATGTTACATCATATTTATTATTAGGTCGCCTCTGTGGTCTAGCAGTTCAGTTGTTGGACTTGACTGCATGAGGTCCCGAGTTCGAATCCCGCGTCGGGCAACAGAAAGAAAATAGGGTTTTTCCAAATTTTCTAATAAAAAAAAATGTTGTTCGGGATAGGATACGGCCGGTTGGCGATAGACTTGCCACCTATCACATTGTGGGACTTAGTATCTTCGGCTAGTCGGGGGTTCCCTGGTTGTGCCTCAGCCTACCTCTTCGGGGATATGGGCGTGAAGATACTTTTTAGATTAAGTCTAAAAATCACATGGATATAGTCAAACTGGCTCATCAATTTCTGTTCTTGTTCTAGTACGTATTTTAATCGTATTTTGTATATCAAATAGTTAATTTCTTAGATTTTCATGTTTGATCCTAAAATTTTCATAATTTTGTTATAGGAAATCAAACAACAAAAACTGATATATTTTGTTAGTAAGACATAAACTCAGCCTATATAAAAAGATAGGATTGGTGCGTTGCCAACCTAATGCTGGTGTGTGAGCCTCTTGCGTAGGTAGTTTAACAGTCAGATTAGTTACTTACGCGAGACTACATCCTAACTTGCAATCCAGTGCATAAAACAAGCGATTAGTAACGTTATGGCCATAGAAATAGATCAGGCAAAGATTGGTATAACCAGGTATCTAGATTCAGAAATTGCTTCAGACTTTCCCGTCTACTATGTCTCTACTAGTAAAACTTCCAGACTACTCGTATATGCTCATCATATGCCTGGGCTGTTTAAATGACATAATTTTTCACTATTTTCCTTAATTTATGAAGTTTTGAAGGTACAGGTCTCAATGACAAAACCAAAAAGGCAAACTGAAGGTTAGATGCTCAGTGTCTCTAAATATTTTTATTAACTACTTTATTTCGAAGCAGATCACATTATTCGGGGCTCTGAAGATAAGGACAAGAACAAGTCAGATATTGTTGAATAAAGTAATTATTTATTTGAAATCACACTATGTATTACGTTAACTTACTTTCATATTTTGTGAGAGTTTTTTAATAAATTATCTTTTTTCTATATTATAAAGCTCTCGTCTTTTTTAAAAAAATATATGTTGGTTTTTGTAAGTAGTTTTACCAAAATAAAAATATCATAATTATAATACCACCTTTTAATGATAGAAAGTGAAAACTCACCTGACCATAAAAATAATAAATAAGAAATTGCCTATAGTAAAGACAACATAAATTTTAATAGTACGTTGTTTAGAAAGTGTTTTGTGTAATACATATATATGTACCTACTAGACAAAAAAATATAATAATTATTTAGTTATAAAAATATGATATAAATCGCTTAGCAAATTTAATATTTTATACATTAAGAGCCGCTTGTATATTCTTGTATTAAATTTAAGAATATGACGTAAAGATAGATATTTGGCTCAGAGTGAGCTTCTTACTCGTGTCTAAGGGCCGCTAGCATAATCTTGGGCTAAATTTAATAATTCCTAAGGACCACTTGCACATTCCTTGATTAAATATTTTACTCTGAGTCAGCTTCTAACTAGGGATAAATCGCTTTATATTTGACAGATTTAGGTCCACTTGCACCTGGGTTAAGTATTTAACTGTGAGTTAGCGTCTAGCTAGGGTTAAATCCCGTTATATTTGACAGTTTAACTCAATATTAAATGTTATCTTGTAATGTGAAAGTGGCCCTAAATCATTACTAAAGTTAACCCAGAAAAAAGTGGCCCTACACTGTCAAATGTAGCTTGGTAATATCATTTTACCGTTAGAAGTTAACTCAGAGTTAAATATTTTACCCACGAACATACAACGGCTCTAGATCACCAAATAATTTAACCGTTTAATAATTAAACAAACAATAACTTAATTAAATTCTACAAGCAAGTGACCTTAGAGTTTTTAAATATCACTCGTATGTTATCCAAAGGCGGTGCCAAGAGTCTCTGAAACCGGTGTGTTTGTATGAAAAGGGTAACGAACGAAGAGGAAGCCAGGCAGGTCTCCCTACCTACTTCACAAGAGACTTGGCGTGAATATATTAAGTATGTAAAAATCACCACTTGTGACCTAAGAGGATGTAAATTGTTTTAATATGTTTTTCAAATTTAACCCACTCATATATCAATAAAAATCTCATAGTCGGATATTGTACTAAAGGATGTGTAGTAATGGAAACGCTAAAAAGATTAAACCTGAAGAAAGTAGGTTTATCTTCTTTACAAATTCATTAAGGTTAAAGTGTATTTATGCTATGTTGTTACACGGATAGTTTCATGAAGCGATTGATATCTGACCTTTACAAGGCTTTTAGTGTAAAAGGGTTACAGCCCTTTCGAGGTAAATATTAGCTTTACTCAACAAAGTGTTTAGGGGGTTAACGATTTACATCATTTGTGGTAAAGCTCACCTGTTTGACTTATTCTAGGTGAAGAGATTATATAATCTGCAGTATTTCGTTATATTTCTATTTTTACAGAAATAAACACTTGTAGTGTTTTACTTATCACTTATAATTTATTACTTTGTAATTACTAGCCTACCGGTTTCGCTTATACAGCATCATCAGGGCTAAAACTTAAACTACTCAACAATATTATTTTTGATCAAAAATCGTTATATTTCCTTTTTATGTGGCTTTTAGTACAGTTATGTACATTTAGTTTTGTTTTTTTAGTATTTAGTACAACTTTGTGATCTAGCAGCCCGGCTTCGGACTTGACTTCTTAAGGTCCTGGGTTCGATCCCCGGGTCGGACAGCAAAAAATATATTACAAAATGTATATTTTCAGTTTTCCGATTGAAATAACGTTGTTCGGGATTGGATATATGCCCGGTTGGCGATAGGCTTGCCACCTACCACATTGTGGGAATTAGCGTCTTCAGTTCATCTTGGGTGGTTTTGCCTCTGCCTCCTTCTTCGAGGATATGCGCGTGAAGATACTTTACTTTACTTTACAACTGAATACACCTTATCGTAGATTCACTGTCTATATTACACACAGTCACAATATTTTTTTATGCGAGAGTTCAGCGAGTTCAGAGAGTTCAGATGGACAAACATGAATGATATGATATGAATATATCTATTTTCACTTTTAACAGTAGCTTAGCTTCCATCCACCACTGAGTTGACAGAAACAATGAAAACAAATAAACAGTCAAAAATTTGAAGGGAATCACGGAAAATCTCTATAGTTAAGTAAAAAATAAAGTCTGTGTACTTGGTAGACAGACGGTAGACGGTCCATTCAACGCAGCGGACCTGCACCATCATGGGACAAACATTGTGATATTTAACTTAAGGTACATATAGACGATCTTATTGTTTTGTAGTGATATTTACCAAATAACTAATGTATAAATTATACCAAATTATGCTCTGGCAACTTAACTACTCACTTGTCTATGTGTATTTAAGAATTGATTAGTAGCATTACATTGTAAGTTTCATTCATTCAATAGTTTAGCTTATTGCTTATTTTTCTGATCACTTTACAGTAATTTCACCACTTTGCCACCTGTCACGTAACGGAACTAAGTTTCTTCGGCTAGCCGTGGGTGGTCTGGATGTACCTCTACCTATTTTTTTTTTGGAATACGAGCGTGAAAATACTATTGTTTTTGGCCCTAAATGGACTTGTAAGCATTGCATAGTTTATAAAAGTTTTACGTGAACAGGAGTATTGAAATTAAGTTTATATAGCTTAGACAGAAAGACTGTTATTTCGACGGGTCCTACGTAAACTGGTACATGCAGCAAAATGTCACTAACATTTTTATGGCATCATTCGTACTTAAACAACCAAAAAAAAATTAAAATTACTAACGCAGTTTTTTTTTCTAAAGGATTCAAGTATACCATTTCAAAATTTCAACTATGTACGTTGTATAATGTTAAAGTTACACGCATTAAAACATAGAAATCGCTCTCCTGTAATGTTGTGCAACTGCATTTGTACCAGTTTACGTAGGACCCGTCGATTTAATGCGGCAAAATTTGACATGATTTCTAATCAGGAAAACATCTAAGGTTTTCATTTCGATATTTCAACCAGTTTCCGTGACAAAACTAAAAGACGTTAATACCATGGCAAACCCACGGACAATAGCTAGTGTAAAAGATTGTAATCGCAAACACTGAACAATTTCAAACTAGCAGTGCTCCAAGCAATGTTAAAAGTATTTTTGGAACAAAGATTTTAAATACGCCATTTGCATGAACTGTAAAATCGAAGCGAGTTTTTATTTTTATTTCTCACGCAAGCGTACTTAGAGCATGAACGATTTCGATTATCGCTACAAATAGTGGTCAAAGCGGTTTGTTAATTTGGTTTGTTTGCTATTTCCCTTGTGAGCAGCGAAATGAAATGCACAGCGCCTAACTTATCTGGAATGGACAGCATTAGTAGAAATGGCTTTTCGTGTGGAACTACCGGTACCTTTATCTGATTACAATGTTCCAAAGCACAAACAGTATTTATTTGTAATACATTTTTATTTAATAACATTAATTTTACTTAATTACAGGAATTATTGAAATAAGTTTCAATATAACACGTGACAGAATCATGTAGATTTTACTTAAAACTATTTTTTAAGGAATTAAAAATCTAGTTTTAAAATGAACTAAATTTGAACCTGCAACTTTGAATTATTTCTAAAAAAACTTACTTAGCTCCTATTTTTTATAGATTTTGAATGTTTCCTAGGTATTATTATATTATTAGGATTAATATATTTATTGTTTGTTTTAGTTAATAATAATAATAGAGAACTATTAATCGGGAGGGAAAATTTTACTAAACATATTTGTGCTACTGCAAAACAAGCTTTCGTTCGTGACTCAGTTCCATATTTTTATTTATTTATTCATTATCTATTTAAAATTTTATTGCGCATCAATAGACATATTATATATACTCATATTTCACATTCAAGAAGGACAGGCAAGCCTTTCGCCCTATGCAATAAGTGGCAATACTTCACTAAGTGGACATGTCTCATTAAATCGTTGCTCGGGATTTAATAACTAAATTAAAAAAAAATGTTGAAGTCCTGAAATCGAACCCGAAAACTGTTGCAGTCAACTTTCACTAGATCACAGAGATTATAGAGACCTGTTTTGAATGTAATACTTGTAGAGATATTCTCGTTAGAATTAAAACATACATGAACAGAATTCAAGTCCATTTCACTTAGTCGTAGCAGTTTTGCAATACTTGGTAAAGAATTATTGCAGTGATGTTTTTCAAACACGAAAGTTCTTTTTAAAACCAAACGATAATTAACGATAAACATTGGTAATGGTTCCATGCTCCGTTAAAAAGTTTAGGCAAACTTTTCCACCAAGCAACTGATAAGAAGCCACGGTTGTTAACAAACAATATGACTCTAACTCTAACTTGGATTTGGTTACACAAGGACTCACCAGGTTTAATGGCTGGTGTAAGCGCTTTAACCTTCCGCTATATTTTAGTGCTTGATGCTATTGTACTTTTGTTTTGAAGAGGGTAGTCTTCATTAGTATGTAGGAAGGTTTACATTTTACTTTATTTATGATATTGGAAGGCAAACAAGCACACGGATTTCCTGATGGTAAGAAATTCAAGTCGCCTGGACCCAAAGGTGGCAATGGTGCGTTGGCAGCCTGAGGCCGGGATGTTAGGCTTCGAGCAAAAGAAAGTTTAACGGCTACCTAACCCTCCGAACCGGAACACGTCATGACGTTATAGCGGCAGGAATAGGTAAGGCGGTGGTACCAATCCGGGTGAGTCGCTGCGAAACTCTACCACCTAGTCAGATATCACGATGTTAGTGACGGTAAGCCTATGCTCGCCATTTACGAGCTGCCTGGCAGGAAGGCAGGTGGTCTATTCTGCAAAGGAGCCCGGACCAACACGGTGTAAACTTTACATCATCGTACAAGTTGGTAACGCAAAACTACCACTTTTATTGTTTTTGATCTCTATTTCTCACCATCAAGATATCCGTCAGCTTATTTTCATTCATTAATATAAAAGTGTGCAAAGGAAGCCGAATAACATCAAGAAATTACGAATAAAATACTCGTAATACGTTCTTTCAAAGAAGGTGCCTCTACAGGAATTTAATTTAATATTTTAT
>NJDC01008387.1:40267-52468 GCA_002245475.1 Calephelis virginiensis | reverse complement strand
GAGTGAAGAAAGCTTATGCGACGTTTATACTTTGACGTTGTGGGGAGTGTCTAAAAGCTGATAGAATAATTACTGTCACCTGATCATACTAATGTCTCCGATATGTCTCCGACGACGGAAAAATGTTGATAAGATATAAGTATGGATAATCGACATAGTGAACTTGTTGACTGAAAGTTTTAGATCTTTTTTTAGCACATGCGTCATCCTCAAATCGTCAAAATATTTAAAAATACTTTTGTTCGCTATCCATTTGAATCCAACAAACTTACCGCACTTTAATGCTCATGCTCGAGTACGTTTTCAAGAGAAAATAATTACAAACTGTCCTGAATATAAGTAATTGATGACTTATACATAATGAAGGTTTTTCACCGTGGTACAAAGTTATATCAAAATTTGGGCTTCTCTATTAAGCGTTTTAATATTTTTTATGTTTACGAGTCGTCAAACAGGATGTGGGTGTGTGTTTGGCAAGCAGCTCTCCTGATCCTGAGAAGAAACCATCGTCTAAACACGCCATAGGCGTAACTGTTGCGTATGTTGCAGCCCTTAACCCAGATCACATGCGCATGTCTATCAGCTACCCTAATTTTGAAGAAGGAACACAACAGTACTGATGCGATATACTGATAATGATGATAGCAGTATAGTAAAAGATCCGAACCTACATTGACGTTCACTAATCTGATCACGTGGAATCATTCATCTTTAATATATATAAATCTCGTGTCACAATGTTTGTCCTCAATGGACTCCTAAACCACTTAACCGATTTTAATAAAATTCGCACACCATGTGCAGTTCGATCCAACTTGAGAGATAGGATAGCTTACATCTCAATTTATCGCGGGCGAAGCCGCGGGTAACAGCTAGTATTTTATAATAAATTTAGTTTGGAAAATATATTACATATGGGTCACATAAGAAATCCTAGACAGATTTTTTTTATTTAAAAAAAAAGGATTTTAAGTTATTTTAATTTTTGCAGACAACTAAATTAACGTGTTCGAAATAAAACAGAACATGCGTTATATATATTTTTATGTTATTCAATTAAGTAGAAGTAACTGTCATCGATACACCTATTTGTATCTAGCAACCCAGTAGTTTATCAACAGATAATCCAGCGTCTGCAAATTATATCAAATTAAATACATTTTTTTTGTGTGCGTGTGTATGTCACTGAACTCCTCCTAAACGACTTTTGGAGCATCAAATATTATATAGTTGCTGTTAATGCCAAGCGACACGGAGTTTGCTCTGTTGGCTAGTATATAAGCATATAAAATAAATAATAATAAATATATCCCTGGACAAGTAACATAAATTGAATCTAACCCCAAAGTAAACATATTGTGCTATGGGTGTTAGTCAACGATACTAATACATATAAATACTTAAATAGATATCAGAATAAATTTAATAAACACCCAAACCAGCAAACGCAGACATGTAAATGTGCCATCATACATATGCCTGCCCCGTCGGGAATCGAACCCGAGTCTATGTATTTATACGTGTACATTAGCCACTCGACCAACGTGAACGAGATGGTCGTTTAATATGAAACCACATTTCGGGTGCTCATAGCATCATGCTTGAACGTATTGTCTAATTTTGCTTTTGTTATGGTATTAGTTATTGTTAGGAGAAGGATCATATGAAGACAAAAAACTGGGAAAATTACGGGGAAAGTGGGAAAACCATACTTCAATTTCTTCCATACAAACTGTTCGTAGCTGTTAGTGTCAAGCGATACGAAGTTCGCCGGATCGGCTAGTAGCTCTTATTTTAAGTGATAATATTTTCTCACTATCATAATTTTGCTTCATTTAAAGTTTTTTTTTAAATAATTAAAAATATTCTGTACAAGAAGTTATACATTTTTCAATAATTAAATTTATTATAAAATATGTTTCATGCTTTTATCGCATCGGTGAAGGTCATCTTAGGTTCGGATCTAGACCAGTTATAATTACTAAGTTGTCTGTGATACCATTCCCTGTGTTACATGAATCAATCTATCAACGCAGACGTCAAGTTATATACCTACTTGTGTTCTAGATTTTAAATGTAAAATATATCCCAACAAAAACCGACAAAAGTATAGCAAATATCCAAAATTAAGTAAACAAAGAATAATGTCACACACAAATTCCTACATATGTCGGAAATCGAACCCGAACTTTTTGAATATCCAATCGCATTACGCGTTTACCCTAACGTAATATAGAGTGCGTCCCTGGTGGTTTGCGCAGAAAATTTTCTCGACCACGATTACGGAAATAACAAAATATGCAAACTAAGCAATTATGTCGTCATTTTTAGTATATTAACGTAAATAACAACATTTAACAAACTGCAGGGGTACCAAACCATATTTTTAATTTTAATTAAAATGTAAATTACAGTACCACATTTTTGTCTTTTCTGGTAAAATGACATTAATTTAAAGTGTATGTCACGTGTTGGGAACAGATAATTACCGTCCCTGAACATAAACAAAATCAAAAAACATCACTAATAACGTTGTCGTTTCTTATGTAAGAGGTAAGTGAACAAGTATACGACTCTCCTTATGGTAAGAAAAAAACCGTGATCTACAGACACCATAGATGTTATGGGTGCGTCGCTGTTCTGTGACTGGGATATTAGGCTTATAGTGCAAGTACTCTCAGGGCCAAAGCATGACAGAATTATTATGGCGGCAGGAATATGTAAGACGGTAGGCATGATGGTTAGTAGCTGCATAGCACTCTACTGCCAGTAGTTTTGCGAGTGATGACCTATATTTTAACCTGTGCTCGCCTCTTACGAGCTGCCTTTCAGAGAGGCCGATGGTCTATTCTACTCAGCGGACCCGAGCCAACACAGGAGAAACTGGCGGAAATGTACCGGTTTGTAAAGTAGGGTAGGACGTCAGGATATGCAAGAGGAAAGGTCCAAGTCTCAGAATATTAACGATCGTTATATTTAGTGTTTACAGTGAGGATTTATTTCATACTATCAGGAAATCTATTGTAATAGATAGATAATAGAAAAACATAGATAAGTAGCAGTATTTCTATATGATTCATATAATAGCATCATTTAGGAAAATTAATTTAGATCTCATAAGCAATTTAGAAAAAAATCCTAGTTGTCCTATGTTATTTATGGATGTTTTCTCATAAAAGGAATCAAATATACTGGATATATAAATCCTATGATCCGATTATAGAAGACTCAGACTCCGCAACGCTTGTGAATGCGCTAGATGTTTACTTAAATACTTAGCCAAGAACAATTCATAACTTAAACCATACAAGTGTTTCAACTAAGTGCATAAGTACTTATTTGCTAATTAAAAAACATCACGCTTTATACCAGGAAAAGTAAAACATTAAAAGATACAGGCGCTTTTTGTATAAAAACAAGTTATCGTTTGTGACTTGGTTTAACGTTTTCTATAAGTAAATTTCGATAAAAGTATCCCTAAAGAAGAAGACAGAGATACAACTAGGTCACCCACAACTAGCCGAAGATAGTAAGTCCCACAATATGATAGATGTGACTATTCTATCGCCAGCAGACATATATCCGATCTCGAACAACATTAAAATTAATATCTCTGGACCAAATCGCACAAATTGAATCGAACCCCAAACTAAGTAAATTATTAGCTTGTGTTATGGGTGTTAGTTAATGACATACAAAACTTAAATAGATATTAGTATAAATTTAATAAACATTAATTTAATCGCCTCTGTGGTCTAGCGGTTCAGTTGTTGGACTTGAGTGCATGAGGTCCCGGGTTTGAATCCCGGGTCGGGTAACAAAAAGAAAATTGGGTTTTTCCAATTTTCTAATAAAAAAAAAGTTGCTCGGGATAGGATATGTGCCCGGTTGGCGATAGGCTTGCCACCTATCACATTTTGGGACTTAGTATCTCCGGCTAGTAGTGGGTGCCCAGGTTGTGCCTCTGCCTACCTCTTCGGGGATATGGGCGTGAAGATACATTAATAAACACCATCAGATTTAGAAATGCACACATCTAAATGCGTTTTTTTTTTCGTTTTTTTTGTAGGCCTTAGTTCAGTCATAGTGATTATGTCGGTCTATTTGGGAAACACAAATGCAAATTGTAAACAAAATAGGATGATGTCATGTTACTCAGATTTTGCTGAAAGACATCGCTGAGCATACATGTAAATAAACTTTGCTTAATCCGATACTGTCCAGCTGAGGACTATATTTGTAATCAGAACACAAATGCCTGCCCCCGTCGGGAATCGAACACGAGCCTCAGTTGGTCGCAGTTGGTCGGTGATGATAAGCGTGTATCTCGCTCGACCAATGCTCGCTCGGCGGCATTGTTATTTTAATTAAGTTTAGATTGAATGCTAAGGTAAAACTTTAACACATACCAAAACGTATAGGTAAATAGGTATTTTTTAATACGGGTATTAAAGAAAGAAAAAAAAACTTTGATCTTGGAGGTGGATGTACGTGAATTGAAAGCAAATATACACATATATACACACACACACACACACACACACAAACACACACACACACACACACTAATAATGTTAACTCCATAAGATCATTCAATTTCAGTAATACCCAAAATGGGGTCCACCGGATCGGATTACTTAGAAACTCAGTGGACTTACGGCCAATATTAATAATCAATCCTAATCCAAAAACTTGCTGTCCAAAATTGATATTTTGCTCCATTTTTATGTTATCACTTGCTAATAACATATCTGTGGACAGGATTAATATGGCAATTAGGTATAGGATAGGCCGGCGGATACGCAGCAGCAATCTAGATAAGATTGCTTGAAATCCATCTTTAGAGATACATTATTAACATTGACCGTTAAGCGCTAAAACAAAATTACTTAGATTACTAAGATATTTCTATTACCTACAATTTTGCTGATGTAAGTACTATGTTTTTAAACTAAAAATAGCTAACAGAGCTATCCTTAGTTTAATCGATTACCTTTGAAATAAAATTCAAAGAAATAACTATTTCAACATGTAGTTCTCAATACATTTACGAGAATCTAATATATGTTAAAAAGAAATTGTGTATGTTTATTATTTAAAATATGATATTCATGACGGAAATACGAGAAGTAGTATATAAAACTCGTTTATATAAAATTAATAAATCCTTTTTGGGTTAATGTATACGTTTCTACAATAAGCTGCCCGGTGTTATTAGTGATTTATCTACCTTTAAATTTGTTTAAAAAATGTATAAAAACAACATTATATAAGAAAGGCTTTTGTAAAATCTCAGAGTATTTAAAATAAAAACATGCTAAAAACAACAAAATCTCGCACTGCGCGCAATGTAATTTGCTGTATATGTTATATTTTTTATTTAAGTTGCATATAACATGTAAAATTGGATCCTAATTTGTATCTTAGTCTAAGAGACAAGCTAGCTGAGTTTTTTTCGCCGGAACTTCTCAGTATGTGGACGTCATTCCGATCTGGTGGCAGTTTATAAAAATGTCGACGCGCACAAATACTACTTCATGGCCCATGTAAAAAAAGTTTTTCTGATTCTAATTCTGATAAGTTAAAAAATCTTTTTTGAGTCAATAAGATTAGTCGAGACTGACTTCTTTAACTTCCCTAATAATAAGGAGTAACGTTAAAAACATCGTTAATATTTATTTTATTCAAAGAATATAGTATGTTTTATTTTTTCTTACATAGTTTTATCATGAGAAAAAAATATTCGGTACACTAGAAAATAGAGAAAAATCTCGCAACATACGCGTTAATTTGATACAAAATTCGCCAAAAACTAACATCAAAACGTATCTAGGTATTATTAGATTTATCTCATAAATAAAATTGTCCTCGTCCGGCATAACAGAGAAATCTCTTCATAAATATTTATCGTTTGCTTATATCTATCCCAATTTGTTGTACAGATCCCGAATGTAAAGTAAATACGAGTATATTGGACGATTAATAGAAAATGAATCTGTGTACTTATGAATTATTATTTGCAGGAAGGTCAAACATGTTTTTTGAACAATTTATGTACATAGAATCTAACCTATCAAAAATCGGCACTGGTTGGAATTTCAAACTTTTAATATAGATAGTTCTTGTGCTTTTTCCATTCTTCCATTTCCATCATCACTCAAAAATGTTTGAAGAGAAGAAGAGATTTTTATAAAAGGGTATGTATTTTTACAAGTAATTAATTTAAGTACTTTTTAAAGCTTTCACAAGTTGTTTACTTTTTACTAGCACCGTGAACTTAATTGGGTGGTAGGATCTTTCGATTGCACTCAAATTAGTACGTCTCCTTTATCTGTTTTGGCTACAAGAATGTCTGTGCTTAGAAGGTACTACTGACTACATGAATACAATAAGTTTACTAAAACTACGCAATAAACTTAATAAGTATTTCAGCTACAAGTTGGCAATGCACTATTGCTATTATGTTATATAATATTGCTATCTTAGTCATTTTTTGTCATGTATTCATTACCTAAAGGAAATATGCTGACTCCTTTATCTTCAGACAAAAATTGTGGTATTAGCTTTTCAAAGTTATTTCGGGATCATTCCCCACGTAGGTTCATTAAATTTACATTTATTATAATGTACCTTTTCTGAAACGACTAATGCGTATGCGTAATGCGTAATACGTAATGCGTGCGTAGTGTATCGTTTCGGGCAGAGCATCTTTGGCGTTCTCTCAGTGGCACTACGAAGTTGTGATCCCCGGATCAAAAGCCGTTGGGGTTGTGGTTGCATTCTAACATGTTCCTATAGTCCCGGTACTTGGCGACAAGGAGGACACCGCGCGGTTTTTGTCGGCATTAATCAGACACAAGTAACCATAAATATGTCCTCACGTGAAAAAAGGTAGACTTGCATCCTAATCATCCCTGCCATAATAGATGGGCGACAGTTGTCTCCTACTCTAAGAAGTCTACTATTTCGCTTCATTAGAAAATAAAATTATTATTTTATTTTATTTTTTATGATATTGGAAGGCAAACAAGCAGACGGATTTCCTGATCTGATGGTAAGAAATTCATGCCGCCTACAAACACCAAATATGGTAATCGTGTGTTTCCAACCTGAGGCTGAGATGTTAGGCCTCGAGCAAAAGTAAGTTTACCGGCTATCGTACCCTCTGAACCGGAACACGTCAACAGCAAGCATTGACGTTATGGCGGCAGGAATAGGTAAGGCGGAGGTACCAATCCAGGCGAGTCGCTGCGAAACTCCATCACCTAGTAGGATGTCACGGTGCTAGTGGCGGTAAGCCTATGCTTGCCTTTTATGAGCTGCCTGGCAGAAAGACAGATGGTCTATTCTGCAAAGAAGCTCGGTGCTTGGCGACAAGGAGGACAATGCGCTGTTTGAGTCGGTAGGAGTCGAACACAAGTAACGATGAGGATGTGTTCACGTAAAAAATGTCGACTTACATACGTGACATAAGATCCAAGCCATAAAATAGCTACGCACCAGTTATGTTGTATATGTATGTTGTCTCCTACACTCAGAAGTCTACTACTTCGCTTTATTAGAAAATAAAATTTATTTTTATTTTATTTTTTATTTTATTTTTTTATATTGGGAGACAAACAAGCAGACGGATTTACTGATAGTAAGAAATTTACGCCGCGTAGATATACTAAAGTTGGTAATGGTGCGTTGACAAACTAAGGCCGGGATGATAGGCGACGAGCAAAAGTAACCTTACCCTTCAATTCAGAACACGTAAACGGCAAGCGCTGATATTATGGCAGCAGGAATAGGTAAGGCAATGGTAGCAATCCAGACCACCTAACGGACGGAGACTGCAAACTCTTGCACTTAGTAAGATGTCACGGTATTAGTGACGGTAAGCCTATGCTCGCCTTTTACGAGCTGCCTGGCAGAAAGGCAGATCGTCCAATCTGCATAGGAGCTCGGAACAACTACACATTTTAAAATAAAAGAATAGAAGCTTCTAGGTAAAAGAAAAAAGCCATTCATCACCAAAAATCTAGTATTCAACATGCCGAATCCAAACAGCATTTCAAAGCATTTTTGAAATTCAATGTCGATTTCACGCGTCGGATTTAGGTTGCCGTTGCATTTGTGGTTTATTTTCTATTCGTTTCTTAACGTATTTTTGTAGTGGGACTTTCATTTTGTGTTACGGTTCTGTGATCGTAAATTTAAATTGAATTTCTAGATTTTTAAAACTCTTTTATATGTCACTGGCGGGAAATATTTGAAAGATGTTTCAAATACGTGTAAAGTCCACTTCAGCAGATAATTTCCGAACAATTGTACGTGTGTCTGTGATAAAATTTGAAATTATTTTATAAGGAAAAAAAATAATGAAAATAAAAAAAAAAACTTTACAAAAAGCCAGACCATTTTTGAACGCTTTACAACTTATTATTTATTTACGCTTATTTGTTTTTGTTGGTTCATCTTAAAATTTACTATTTTCGTTTTTTAGAATATTTTCCTCTGTGTTTGTTCAGATCCTGTTTGTCCAAGTCGGCCTGGCAGCTCCTTACAGGCGAACAAAGGTGAAAAATGTCATTACCAACAGTACCACTAGTGGAAGAGTGCTGTGCAAGAATTTGCCCGGGTAGGAACTCACCGCCTTACCTGTTCCTGACAATCAGGAGGGAAGGAAAGCCGGTAGAATTACACAATTGGCTTAACACCTAGGCCACAATACAGCAACGCACCTACAACATCTATGTCGTCCATAGGCTGTGGTTATTTCTTAGCATCAGGGGAGCTACATGCTTGTTTACCGAATTTGGCCTTAGGATTGTAGTACAAAAAATAAGCATGACGTTTTGTTAAACTGGCTCAGTCATGATCTGCCCGAGCAGGTAATGATACGCTGTCGTGATGTATGTAGTCGTTTGTTCCATGATATTCCCTTTATAGAGCTTGTGAGCTATAGCAAATTTAAGTTTTTTTAGCTATTTTTCGGCTCTGTAATCTTCATATATATAAAATTCTCGTGTCACAATGTTAGTCTGCATACTCCTCCGAAACGGCTTGACCGATTCCTCTGAAATTTGGTAAGCATATTGGGTAGGTCTGAGAATCGGCTAACATCTATTTTTCATACCCCTAAGTGATAAGGGTGACTCACCCCAATTTTTTTAAATAAATCACATTAAAAATATAGCAGAACAACGTCTGCGGGGTCAGCTAGTAAATCTATATATTTAAAAGAAAGTCGTGTTAGTTACACTATTTATAACTCAAGAACGGCTAAACAGATTTGGCTCAAAATCGGTAGGGAGGTAGCCTAGAACAAGAATGGACAAAAGATACTTTTTATCCTGTTTGTCTGTAAAAAAATTAAAAAAAAAAACATTTTATTTTTTTCTATTCAAACTGAACAGGAGGAAAAAAGTTCGCCGAAGCAGATAGTTGTTAATGAGTCTTTTTGTTTAATTTCATTACATTCGCTATCAAAAAGTAAAAAGTTATCAATTCAACTTTGTTTTTCTGTTTGTTCATAATATGATTTCGGAGTTATCAATGTACAGATTTTTATGGTCTTTCTTAGGAAAGTGGGAAAGTAAGATTCAGTAGACAAGGTAAATTTTCTTATCTCGTACAACACCGTTGTGGAACCAACTACCAGAGCTGTTTTCCCAAATGAAAGCGACTTGGAACTTGGGTTATTCTCATTAATCGTAAAAGGTTGGCAACGCATGGTGATACTTTTCGCGTTGCGAATATCCGCGGACGCCGGGGATCACTTACTACCAGATAAGCCAGTAGCTTGTTTGTCTTCTCTTCTATATAAAATAAAATTACAAGTAAATATAATTCAAAACCACCAGTCGGAATATAATGAAACTAATATTGGACTACGACGGAATCCTCTTATCTTTATAAAAAAAGTATCTTCACGCCCATATCCCCAAAGAGGTCGCAGAAGTACGACTAGCCGATATACTAAGTCCCACAATGTGATTGTCACAAGGCTTGCCATCTGCCTATCGCCAACCGGGCACATATCCTATCCCGAGCAACATTTTTTAAAGAAAATTCGAAGAACCCAATTTTGTTTTTATTGCCCGACCCGGGATTCGAACCCGGTACCTCATGCAGTCAAGTCCAACAACTGAACCGCTAGACCACAGAGGTAGCCTCTGTGGTCTAACGGACTGAACGAAGAACGGAAGAACTATCAAAGTCGGTTAGCTGTTGGCTGAGCAATCGCGTAACAAACATACAGTCGAATTGAGACCCTCCTCTATTTTTAGAGTCGGTTAAAATATAAGATCGTAGAGAGATCAACTACCGTATAATAAAGTAAACGTATTAGAATGTAATTTTAGTTTCAATTTATCCACATTTATCTGTATTTAAGTTTTTTCTTCGAAAACAATAGATGGCTCAAGCGTAAAGTGATTTTCCTCCCACATGTATTGAAACACTAAAACATTTGTTACTTACGCGGGATTTACAGTAGTGCTCCATTTGAGAAGATATTTCTTGTTCTACCTTCACGATTGCTCTAAATTGTAATGGTATTTGTTCTGAATGCTTCGCCATTTGAACACACTATTTTTAAACGTTTCAGTTTCATAAATATTTTGAACGATATTTATTTAAAATGTGGACTATAGTCAAGAAAAATATAAATTAACGATAAAGTAGACTCATTGAAAAACGCTTCTTTCTTTTAGTTTTTTCCCGATTTACCAGTGTTTAATTGAGTGTCATATAAAAAAAAATGTTTGTCGATATTTTAGAATGAATATCGCATATATGCTATTTTTATAGGTTTGCGCTTAAACAAATGTATGTCTTAATGTAGCTTATATATTCACCTTAATATACGATTGTTACATTTCTAACTACTGCTACAGGGTTTGGCGATATCGAGAGGAAAGGGGGTCGCAGCTCAATCGTAATTATTAAATTTCGTGTACTATTGAGTAAAATAAGAAATAAGAAATTTTACAGTATTGTTCAGTTACAGTGCACAAGGAGAATACTCATGAAGAAATTAGTGGCGTTCCTGGTTGTTACCAAATCTTACTATGTGAGATTGAGTTAGGTGCATATTGCTTCTCAAGGCCCTGACATGACTTTCTATGAGGACTTATGACTGATTCCGAATAATTTAAGATCAATTTTATTTAATCTCATAGCTTAATGCAAACTGCTTGATTAATGGAAGATGACAACGTCAATTCCCAAAACTTAAAAAAGGCTACTATTACCAATTCATTTAGCTTAGCAGAGTACTAGTTTTAGAAAACGTTTAAAGTAAAGTTGGTACGTTTAAAACCCGGAAAAAATTTCAACATTTTGTTGTAAGCCCATTCATCCTGTGTAGTTAAAAGATTTTTTATGGAAATATAATTTTATAAGAATTAGTAGCTTTTATATCAATCTATTATATTAACGTAAATGATCCGTTTATCTCAAAGCTTGATATTATGAGCTCCATTAGCCCACTTTGGCCGTAGATTTATAATATTGAGTTTCCTATAACAGCATTCATTTCAAGAGTCTTTAGCCTAATTGGTAGAGATGGATTATTATTTTCCTTAAGTATGGGCATTTAATATTAATTGGGATTATTATACCTCCTTGTATTTGCCCTCTTATTAGTTCTAAGTAGTTAATTATTATAACAGGATTACCAGAAAATTAATTCATTTTTAACCACGCTTTATTTACTAATTTTCTTCTTGATCCTTAGCTGTTTTGAAGAAAAGACGTTGTGCTCATAAATAGGCTCATGAATTGCGAAAAATGACTTAGCAAGTCACTACGAAGAGACGAAGGCAAGTCTTAAAGGTACCTCTTTCCACCTTAACGACTTCATGTGATAGATAAATATTTATCTCACGCAGTTTTTCTGGGTCGTTATTTACCTTGAACTAACTTATAGTACATACATACATACATATCTTCACGCCAAGTCCCTTACGGGGTAGGCAGAGAGTATCGAGTGCCAGACCTCACGATCCTGACAAACCTGTCTTGCTTCCTTCACATTCATAACCCTTTTCATACAAACACGCCGGTTTCGGAGACTCTTGACACCACCCTCGGATAACTAACTTATAGTGATACTAAATTACCTTACCCAAAGATGATATCTAGTTAAAGTGACTGTTTACATGTGTAGATTTTTTATTGCGAGTGATCTTACAGTTGGGTCTATTCGACTGT
>NJDC01008387.1:29144-39552 GCA_002245475.1 Calephelis virginiensis | reverse complement strand
GCAGCGAAATCCGTTGCGTAGTTTTAAAGTTCTGAGCATACATAGGGACAGACAGCGAATAGCAACTTTATTTTGTACTATGTAGTGGTATTGTATAAAATAGATACATGTACAGATAATAAAATACATGTTTTCTATTTATAAATGAGACAAACGGGCAAGTGTATCCACTTGATGGTGAGTGACCAGTGCTGTCCTTCAATATTACTGAAGTATTCCCGACCCTTTTAAAATAATAAATACGTTCTTTTCTTGAAGTTCCAAATTCGTATTATAC
Source organism: Calephelis virginiensis (assembly GCA_002245475.1). NCBI lineage: Eukaryota > Metazoa > Arthropoda > Insecta > Lepidoptera > Riodinidae > Calephelis > Calephelis virginiensis. The sequence goes on along the minus strand of NJDC01008387.1, from coordinate 39,275 downwards.
TAAACAGGCAAATAAATAGCAAATTATGCAAGTAGTGCCACAAGTTAGAACATCTTGTGAGAAAGTGTTTATGTTGCAATAACATTGCTATAAATACAACAACACTTAACTTATTTCTAGCAAAATGTAGCTCACAGGCATAGCTCTATGCAAATCTGTGCCATAAGTTACACCATTTTGTTATTTGAATAAAATAATTGTAAATATAAACCCATTGCTAGCTCTAAATAGCTCGCAGGCAATTGTTGCAATACACGTATAAATTCAATCAAAAACAAGGAAAGCTGTAAAGCAAGAAATTCAAACGTTTCCTTTTTTAATTAAGCCTTGTTTTAGCTTGATTTATTTTATTGTTCCAAAGATCGTGACTGAGTTATAAAGTAGCCTGGCGCCAACTGGTTGGCTCAATTACGGACAAAAAACTAAAACAAATAAGAGAAAAGCCTATGTACAGTCAACTAAAATAAGTAATATATTATGTAGCAAAAACAAATTAAACTGCGTATATGCCTAGCTTTTTTTGGAATTGGAAGTAGGCGTATTTCCTGATGCTAAGAAATACACGTTGTCTATAAATATCAAAAATGTTAATGCTACGTTGTTAAACTGGAGCTTCTTTAGAATTTAACGTAAGATTATTAACTCTCTAAATCGGAATATGACAAGGGTAAACATAAATATTCTGTTGACAAAAATAGAAAACACCGCTCTGCTTCTTCTTGCCGGTATAACGTCCAATGCTTGCCGTTGACGTGTTCCGGTTTGGAGGATAATGTAGCCGCTAAAATTATTTTTGCTCAAGGCCTAAACTCCTCTCATGAATTTCTTACCATCAGGAAATCCGTCTGCTTGTTAGCCTACCATTTTCATAAAAAAGAAAAGATTGGACTACCAACAACTGCAAAGCTGTATGGGACCATGCTGGTTTCTTTTCTTGCGTAAGTTAAGCCTACCTTTTAGACCGAAACACTCTAGTGATAAGCACTGACGTAATGTTAGAATGAAAGAAATAAACAAAATTTCAATGCGAATCATCATTACATACTATAAAAGAAATTCGCGTTTTCTGTCCCTATGTCCCTTTGTACGCTTAAATCTTTCAAACTAAGCAACGGATTTTGATGCGGTTTTTTATAAATAAACTGTTTAAAGAGGAAGGTATATATGTATATTTTATACCCGTGCGAAGCCGGGGCGGGTCGCTAGTGATATATAATCGCATGGTTTGACACATGACAAACAAATGCTGTTTGTTTGTGAAATACTTATCCAAACAAATATTGCTCAATTACGGCGATATATTCCATTAGGGGTAAAGTTCGAAACTATTGGAACGTGTATTTGGCTTAACGTGGCTTATAGTGGCTCTGCTGCGTGAATAAACAAATTTGTACATGACACTTTAAATACAATAGCTGTACTATATTTTGTTAGGTCAGTTTTTAAGCGGTTTCCCAAAAAAGAAACGTTTTCAATTTGTCTGTTTTTTTAAACGTGTTACGCCATAGCCTTTTTTTCTATGTACAAATTTTAGTATTTTTGCACTTAATATTTTATATTATAACGTAATAATGTCGAATTTCGTATATAACTATCGGGTTAGTCCACGTTTCTTGTGTAGAATAGACTATCTGTCTTCCTGGCAGGTAGCTCATGAGAAGAAAGAAAGCAAAGGTGTAATCAGTAATGGGACAATGCCAACAAGATCACTGGTGGTAGCGTCTCGTGCTGTAACTTGTCCAGGTAAGGATCCACTACCTTATCTATTCCTGCCACCATAATGACAGTAACACGTTTCTGTCTGGTAGGGTAGCCGGTAGACTTCCACGATTGGCGTAACACCTCAGCCAGAAGATTGCCACGCTGCAATATCTTTGGTGTCTATAGGCCAGGGGTGACCACCTTAATTAGGAATAAGATCTTCAGTTTACTAACAAAACCCTGTGCGATCCACCACTTACATACTTTTTGAAATCCTAAATGAAACAGTATAGTGTTTACTGTTAAGGAAACAATTTTTTTTATTGAACAGTCTTAGGAGTTCCTTTTCGTATCACATATGAAATTGTTTTCTTAAATTTACTTAATACTTTGGAATGGAAGTCTTGATGATATTTAATCAATGTTTGTAGGTCATATCTATACATCTGTGTGAGCATTCAGTTGCAGTCATTTCCAAAAAAGGGGCGTTTTTTTGGATTTGACTAATGTGTTTACAACTTCACTGGTCTTTGTGGGCCAAGCAGAGTGCTGAGCTCGAGACATCATTATTTAGATGGATTGGACTGTTCCCTACAACGCTCGACCGGTTGGCCACCCCTGCTACAGGCAGGATCTCTTCCCATCAGGAAAGATAATATGTGCTTGTCCGCTATCTTATGACTTAAGAAAAACAGTACAGCCTTTCTGTTATGTATATAATTTTCTTATATACTAGGTTATGCTCTTGGTTTCACTGTTACGTCTTTGTACAGGTTAACATCTAAAGCACCAGCTAAATTTTGAGAAACGGTTTGGAATCGATAACATACACCAAAGGTTGTAATGGTGCGTTGCCAACCTCAGGCCAAGATTTAGGCCTCAAACAAAAGACTACCTTATCCTCAGAACGGGAACACGTCAACGGCAGGAATACGTAAGGCAGTGGTACCAATCCAGTCGAGTCGCTTCGAAATTCTACTACCCAGTGAAACAACTTTCACGTGTAGTACGCGGCCCGATCTTGTGTTCTATGAATTTGTAGAAGAGAAGCGAATATAAATTATGCACTTGAGTTGGCGCTTTGTGGAACCTTATTTGTAATTAATTATTGTGTATGTTTAAGAGTACATTTGCAATATTCCATCTGTTTAATTTTGAACCAACTTCGAAAAAAAGGACGAGGTTCTCAATTCGGCCAGTATTTTTTTATGTATGTACACCGATTTCTCCGAGATTTCTGAACCGATTTACGTAATTATTTTTTGTTTAATGCGGAATAGTTTTGAATTTGATCTATAAATTCATTCAGCTAGGTCCGTTAGTTTTTTTTATGAGAATTTTTTAATCTGCTTTCACCTATCCCGATGCTTATTTTTTTAATTGAATCATATCAGCAATACATTTAAAAGTATTTAAAAAACAACTACGTTAAAAAATCGTTAGTTCAAGGCTTGGCACCGACTTCAAATCTTTTATTAAATAGCACAGATAAATAATAGATATTATGTAATTAATATTAAATCTTTATTATTTTTTACTTTTTAGTTTTGAAGTTGGTTTTTTAACGTAGTTATTTTTATAACAGCATAAATTTAGTCAAACAGATTGCTACATCACAGAGGAGATATAATATAACTAACACTATCTATACATATTGAAAATAAAATTTGAGTAGATCTAGGTATCTCTGTGGTCTAGCGGTCTGGGTGTTGGACTTTACTGCACGAGGTACCGGGTTCGAATCCCGGGTCGGCCAACAAAATTGGTCGGGATTGGAAAATGTGCCTGGTTGGCGATAGGCTTGCCACCTATCACATTGTGGGACTTAGTATCTTCGGCTAGTCGTGGGTGCCCTGGTTGTGCCTCTGCCTACCTCTTCGGGGATATGGGCGTGAAGATACTTTACTTTAGGTATCTTTGACTAAAAGAAAAAAAACATACATATTTTCAGGTTAGGAAAAGAGTATCAAAGTTCCCACGATCCTAGCAGACCTGTCTGGGTTACAAATCCCATACGTACCTGCAAAGCCACGGACGTTGCTTAGTTATTTTCTAATAATATAATTTTAACGTTCACTGCATGTGCTTTGAAGCCAGCATGCCACAGATAGACGAGAGCCTCAAAGTAACATGAGTAGAGCTTTTGTATCAAGAGCTAAGTCTAAGTGCTAGTTCAAAGTACATTTGTAGACATATAACATGGTTCAGCTTTATTTTTCATGTATTGTGAGGAAAAGGAGTACAAAGAGGGACTTTTCAAGTTTTTTAAATAATATATTAGCACACATTTTTAAACAGCTTGTTTTTAAGCTGTTTAAACAGCTTGTTTTCAAGCTTGGTTCAATAACTAACTTAATATTATGATTATTTAAAAAAGATAAACAATACTGGTGGGTTATAAAGAAATTAAATTGAAGCGTAATTAGTAATTACATAATTACAAAGACTTTGGCACTTTAAAGCTTTATAAAATATTCCTAATGGCGCAAAAGCCTTATTAATTTAGTAAAAAAAACTAAAAAAAATCTTTGCAATTCACAATTTGCAACGATTGCGACTGGTGCAGTAAAATAAAATAAATAGTGTCTGACTGCAGTAGAAACATCTTTTTGTAGTTGCCTAAACCATAATTATTACTTGTTTATATCAATTTGGCTTATGGTCGTTTGAATACCTTTTTTTTATCGGTTGCCATTTATTGGCAACCATCTAGTTCTACTGCCATAGTAACGCAGTGCCTTTGTAATACTAGGATTCACATTCATTCCAGTTCTATCATTTTTGCTGGTCTAACTTACATTCTTCATACTGTATCTTTCTTGCATACATCGACCGTTCGTTCACGTTTGTGGGGGGGATACCGACCTATCTAAATTGTGTACCTAGCTATTTTATTCTTTATTTTTCTTTCAAGACTTACATGTTTTATAATACAAGGGTAATAATAAATTCGTTCATTTTCTTTCTTCTTCTTCTTTCTTCTTTAAATTTTATCATTATAATTCAATTTCTTTAGGTTACATATTTTATCTTATAAAATAATTACAATAATAATAAATAGTAATGGTAAAATAATTAATAATGAATTTAATAATTTTAACGTAATATTATAATAATAGTTTTGGCAATGGTATTAACAATTTTAATTTTAGTAGTGAGTAATTTAATAATGAAATGTTGCAATTAGTTTACTAATTTGGCTTGCCAACATACTCGGTAACTATATACAATTATATAATACCGGGTATAATTACGTGCCTATCATATTGAATACCTTACTGTGTATCAACAAACATAATATAAGATACTAAAAGTAATAAGTATCTTCACTTTCTTATCCCCGAAGAAGTGCCTGTCAGGAAAGTACCGGGAAAAGATCAATAATACACAAACTGTTTGTTATTTATCAAAATTTATTTTATTATCTTCAAAGTATGTTCCTTTAGAAACGATACACTTACGCCAATGAATAATCCAATCATCAGAATTTTTTTCAAACGCTGTTTTCGGAATTGAGTTCAATTCTCGCCGCGAATTCTCTTTTATGTGTTCTATCGATTAAAAACGGTGCCACAAAGTGGTAATTTGTGTTTAGGAAAAAGAAAGAAGTCGACTGGAGCCATATTTGGTGAATATGGTAGTTCCTCGATAGTATTTGTTGAGAATATTGTCAAAAATTCTTTCACAATGATGGCCTTGTGCGGAGGCGCATTATCTTGGTGCATAATCTGAGAATTTTCTTTCCAATCCAAAAATTCCAAATCTGGCCTTTTTCGTCGAACTTGCGTTTTTAAGCATCGCAATTAAAATTATTAAAATAATATAATATAATATTAAATAATAATACTCTTTTACCATTTGACTTTCCAGCAAAAATTTCGAGTGTACAACACCGCGGTATTCAAAGAAAACATCAATATGACTTTGACTTTTGAACGAATTTGGCGTGGTTTTTTCGGTTTAGTTGGAACACACCACTCCGAAGCTTGTTAACTAGATTGCATTTTAAACTCGTATACCCAATTCTCATCAACAGTGATAATTCGTTTCATGAATGTTTGGTCGGAATTGACTCGTTCTACCATGCACTCAGCGACTCTCACACGATTGAGTTTTTTGGAGAAAATTTAGGTCTGTTGGAACTACTCAACGTGTTTCATACTCAAATTATTACTTAAAACGATACAGATTGACTTGTGAAATAAAAATAGTTCAGAGGCTATGCCTTTCGAGGTTAAAGTCAATGTCTCCTTCACTTTTGCGATGTTAACTTCAGTTGCAGACGTTGATGGCTTACCTGATCGAAGCTAATCTTCCATCACATGTCGATCGCTTTTGAATGCTTTGTCAGCATGAGTTTTTGAGGTCGATTAACCATAAATCTTCCATAATATTTTATTGAAAATGAATACGAAATTCCATTGGCGATGCCATATTTAAGATAAACTCTTTTTCGATGTTTTTTAATCATGAAATTCGTAAATCAGACTAAATATGATATAAGTAACAACAGCTTAATATAATTTTCAGATGCAACTCAAACTCTATGCCAACACAAACATTACAATAGTTATGCCAATCAATCTAATAATAACAAAAAATAAATATTTGAATTTGGAAATATAAACATATTTTCATTACCGAAACTTTTTGACTACAGGATATCACTACAGGAGTTCAGGATAAACACACCTACTACTTATAATACAAGTTTGTAAACTATCATAGGTATTACCATAATGCATGCGAGGGAGCTCGCTTTCGCTTCGGAGCGATCTCTACTAGTCAACCTGAGGGCGAAGAAGACAATTAAATATTTAGATCTTAGGTCGGGGAATTACGAGGAAAGCATTTGCACACATATGCAATTAACAGGAAACCTAGATGAAGTAAGTACCTACTACACCATAATATTATACTTTAACCTACAGATGGCATTGGGTAAGATTGTGAACTATAGATATTCATATTGGAATTAAAAAAGGGTTATGAATGTGAAGGAAGCAAGACAGGTTTGTCAGGATCGTGAGGTCTGGCACTCGATACTCTCTGCCTACCCCGTAAGGGACTTGGCGTGAAGATATGTATGTATGTATGTATTGGAATTAAACCATCAAGAAGCCGTTTTTGTCAGTTTGAATTTATATGTAAATCATCTAACAGCTTTATTTTTTTATTGTTCGTAGTTGTAATTTGCTTTTGAATTTTTTTCCATATCAATTTTGTAAATGAGAAAATATGTGTGTCTGACTTATAGCGCCGTCACGGTGAAATTGCTGGACCGATTTCGATAAAATTTGGCATGTGTTGAGTTGAATATCAGATTTCAAACAAGGATTTTTTGGAAAAAATACTATGATATGGGATAAAATTTTGTATGAAAACCAGTGATTTTTTCAGCGTATTGTCATACTTTTTGTCATGTTATATTGTTGCTGGTAAACAGTTCCAAACTATTATATCAATAGGCTAGGCACAGCTTTGCTTTTATTTGTAACGACTATTTTATTATTTAAAGAACACATTCTCAGAGAATTCAAAATCTTGTACCCGTAATCTGGGATTACTTTAAATAATTTAAACTAAAATTATTTAAAAGTATCCCTATTATCATTGACTCACAAAGTTAAGTAGTTTTAACTAGAATAACTAAGTTTTTTTATTGTGTGTAAATATAAGGTTTTTGCCATGTTTCTTATTTTCTTCGCTAGGGAAATTAAAAGAAGATTGCTATCAAACGAATGCATAATTGATAAAACCTAATAGCGCCTTTGCTTTTGTGTTCCACAAACTTTTATGGCAGTAAAATGTTAAGCAGAGCTTTGCTTTTATGTGACTTGACTATTCTATTATTTAAAGAACACGTTGCCAGCAAATTCGAATTCTGGCGGGTTTCCAAATTGAATTAAACTTGAGAGGGTAACCGAACACCGCCGAAACCTGATCGTGTGTGATGTATCACGGACCTTATCTCCAACCACACTATCTTACAGACCGAGAAGCTTTATTCCGTAGTTATCATCCGATTTAGATTTTTGTTAGATAATGGAAGGCAAACAAGCAGACAGATTTCCTGAGTGTAAGAAATTAACGCCGACTAGAGATACCAAAGGTGGCAATGGCACGTTGCCAACCTGAGGCCGGGATGTCAGGCCTCGAGCAAAAGTCAGTTTACCGGCTACCTTACCCTCCAAACCGGAATACGTCACGAAGTTTACCGGCTGCCTCACCCTCCGAACCAGAACACGTCAACGGCAAGCATTGGACGTTATGCTGGCAGGAATAGGTAAGGAGGTTGTACCAATCCGGGCGAGTCGCTGCGAAACTCTACCACCTAGTAGGCTGTCATGGTGTTAGTGACGGTAAACCTATGCTCACCTTTTACGAGCTGCCTGCCAGTAAGGCAGATGGTCTATTCTGCAAAGGAGCCCGGACCAACACCACACGGGGATGTTTTGGGATTGAAATTGGATGGATAATATGTAATGTGGGCTTAAAAATATTACTTCCATGACTTCTCAGTAACGTAATTATTGACTTTCATTGCGACACACATAAACAATTCGAATAAATTACATTACTTTAGCTTTTTGTTGCCATTGAGAAAAAAACGATGGGTTGCACTTGGGGAGTGCCGGCAGAAGTAAAACCTGTTTTGATATTTTCGAATGGTTAGGAAATAATTTTGCACGAATTGCTTTAATTATCAGTATGTAAGTACTATCATTTACGTATACAATATTAATTTATTGTGCTATCGTACATAAACATGACAACACGAACATTTGCGCAAGCGCCCTGCGCCATCTTATTCGTGTAAGCGCTCTGCACCGTGTTACGAATTTTAGATCAGGTCACGTCTCCTGACGCGAGTTATGAAATTTTTAACCATTTCAAAAAAAGTGCGCAATGCCGCTAAAGAAATTTTTCATTTCAAAAAGGTGGTCAGAATGTTTTTGTAATTTTTGGTTTTCATTTATGTATTGAATAAAATTATTAAATTTGGGTGGTATTTTGTTCAGTTGTCGTTCACAAAGCGCGTAAGTATTTATAAAGATTTAGAAAGATATCGTATATCGTGCAATTCCTCGTTGTCGCCAAATCTCACACGTGTTTGATTAAGGAGGCCACCGCTTTACCTGATTTATTTTTCTATTACAACTAATGAATTATTTCGGTTAATTTTAGTGCCAACTAAAACTTTAATATTAACTGACGCTAATAAAAAACGCCAGAAACTAAAACAATACACTGGTTCATTTGTTGATGGTTTACCATACTCATATACTGGACAATCAAGAGCATAGAGTTCGATTCACGACAAGGATAGGCATTTGTTTTATAATATTTACATTTTTGGGTCTAAGTGTTTTTTTTATACTTCTTTGGGTATGTAACATGTATTTCTATGTATTAGTGTCGTTAACTGGATATGAGTTTTGAGGTATCAAAATATAACTGTAGAACTAAAGAGCGAAATAAATTTATCTAAAAGTTGGATCTATAAGTACAAACATCCTTTTATCACATAAATGCTTATCACTCTCGGTGGTCGAATGCGGTCTGCGGTGTTATGCATGTTTTTTTTAATTTTTTTACGACAATGGAAGGCAAACAAGCAGACAGATTTTTTGATGGTAAGAAACCTAGAGACATCAAAGGTGGTAATGGTGCCTTGCCAACCTGAGGCCGGGATGTTAGGCCTCGAGTAAAAGTAAGTTAACCGGCTATCTAACCCTCCAGAGCGGAAAACGTCATGACGTTATGGCGGCAGAAATAGGTAAGGCGTTGGTACCAATCCGGGTGAGTCGCTGCGAAACTCTACCACCTAGTCAGATGTGACGGTGTTAGTGACGGTTAACCTATGCTCGCCTTTTACGAGCTGGCAGGAAAGCTATTCGCTCGACTATGAAGGCAGTGTTTAATGCTTTCCAGTTTTAAATTACTCATCCGGAAAATGTCATACATAGATCACACAATATTCTTTTGAATGCAAAATTTTTAAAATAAATATTGAAATATATACAGACAATCTCAATGGTTGTTTGATAAAGATGAAAAATTGTTTCTCTCTTAAGGGGCTTCAACGGACGATTAATCTTTCGACGAACCTATTGTTGATCCCGGCGGGAGGAACTTTTGTGTCCGAACTCAAGCTGAGATCAAAAGGTTGTAATGGCTTAGATGCTATGATTTTTGCGTTTTTCTAACCAAATCTTTACATACGTGCCATATCAACCGAATGAATGATGTAGACTTTTCTCAAGTCATTTACTTTTATAGACACACGGTACAATAACATACGATGACACTTTGGAATACATAACACTACACCGTCGCCGCCGGTCTCGGCGACGAAGACCTCTCTTGCACCCGGCGCCTAACGCCGAGCGACGAGCCACAAATACTCCTCCACCAAGTCCACCCAGT
>NJDC01008387.1:17748-29019 GCA_002245475.1 Calephelis virginiensis | reverse complement strand
TTAAAAAAAAAGCTTTGGAGTTCCACAAGCGATTATTAACTTCTAACACTCTTTTCCAATGTTGGAAAGACATCAAATTTAAACTTATAATCAGTTTACAGCATCTGTTATAATTTCTGATACGATAAAATTAAAGTAAAAATGTTTCTACATCGATAATTCAACATTCTATTCGGTTATTCTTTTGTTATTTTCATATTAATATGTCGGTGTTATCAAACTGTTTTATTTGGTTAATATTTATTAATAAACATATTTAATTCGGCTAAATATTCATAAGTTAATTAGCATTTAGTTATTTTCCGTTTTGATCTCAGAATCAATTAATTTTTTTTCAAACATCTCGTAAGAACTGGGTGAGGGATTTTTGCAATTAGGTATATACCTGGTTGGATGCCACCACTTGTACAGCACCGTTTATCTTTCTCTACGATTAGCCAATGTTAGTACTTGTCATTGTCATGCTACGATGTTGTATTATGTATTAACATGGTGCTACGGAGAATAAGGTAGATAGTTGAGCAAGAGATACCAGCTTCAGTTTTTTATATCAAAATTACCATTTTTGATATCTCTTGCACTCACGCCTTCAATTTCAATTTAATACAATTAAAAAAAATGTCTATCCTGGATTTTTTAAATGGGTTCCCATTAGGAATCAACAAATTTTAAGTGAAAAAATTAATCTTTAAATCTTAGTTCTCCCGATTTAAATATGAATTTAGTAAAAAAAACTCCAGTCAAATAAAGAGCTCTGTGCATTTTTTGAAGTTAAAAAAGGATAAAAAAGTAAACATTTTCAATAAACTGATTCAATTTTGTGTGAAAAACATATAAAAGTATAGGCTTACATTGCACTCCAATTGCTACACTTCATTACGTACTTTTATTAGGTATTAAAAGCTATAAATAAGTTATCTTTTAATTTCATATGCAGCAAAAACGTCAGAGAGGAAATTGTGCAGCAGTGAAATATCGCGCGCAGCTGCATTGGCTAATGAACTCGTTTCATGCTACTAATATTCTTCATTTCTCGGAGTAAATTGAATTATAATTACATTTTTGTGTACATTTTAATATAAAATTTTACTTTAAAAGTAATGTATAAAATGTATTATTATAAGTTTTAGGAAGCAGCATTTGTGATTAGATTGTCGTGGTTTAATCTTTATTTTAAGATGTTGTCTTTCTTAAAAAAAATAGCATGTTTTTTTTGACTAATTAAAATATAATTACAATTAATATTCCAAATTTCATCAAAAACATTTCAGCACTTGGCCATGAAAGCATTATATTATTGTTGTATTATTTGCATATCGCGGTTGGTAGGTAGGTCATAGACCAAAATGTGTAGTGGTAGATAAAGAAAATATAACAAAAAAGAAATTCACATATGCTTTTGTTGTCACCAGACACCAAAGATGATACTTCTGTGTTGCCGATTTGAGGTTGGATTCTTGTGTATGTTTGTAATCTCAACGCTGAAAAACGGTAACAAAATAGGTAAAGCAATGATATTAAATTAGCTGAGTTACATGGCTCTGGAAGTTAGTCCGACGACAATCCAGTAGATGCCTATTCTAAATAACAATTATCACTAACAAGTAATGGGGTCGTCACAGTCCTAAATGTAAGATATTATATACCTTAACTCGTAACTACTCGCATGTTAGTGAGATTAATCTCTTAAGCTAACTTCAGAGGCTCTTTAATATAATCACAATGGTATATTAGGATTTGGTCAAATAGGAGTACTATGTATCTGTTTCGAGTTTTGTCTGTGGTCTAGTGGTTCAGTTGTTGGATTTGACTGCATGAGATCCCTTGTTCAAATCCCGGGTCGGGCAACAAAAATAAAATTGAGTTTTTCCAATTTTATAATTAAAAACAATGTTGCTCGGGATTGGATATGTGCCCGGTTGGTGATAGGCTTGCAACCTATCACATTGTGGGACTTAGTGTCTTCGGCTAGTCGTGGGTGCCCTGGTTGTGCCTATGCCTACACCTTCGGGGATATGGGCGTGAAAATGATTTTTTTTAATAAAAATAAAAGTTTATGGTACACATAACATTATAACAAAACATTAATTAAAAAATTGTTACCGAACAACGTGACCTTGTCTTAAGTATAAGATGATACCAGCTGATCTTTGAAAAAGACACATAACAAAAATACCCATTGAATTGATATACAGTTAAGTATGGATAGACATGAAATAAAAATCACTAAAATAAGTATACCTGAACACACGTATATACATATGAAGCACATATATATATAACGATGAGCACACACGTTCTGGCTGACTAGGCGGCATCGGCTCACAATATGTAGGCGTAGGTTGTTCTATTATAACAAGGACAGTCCCTATAGCAAACAACTCAGAAATGTTAAATTAAAGCTGAAACATGTGGTTCTATCGATCTTACATCCATATCGTACTACTCAGTACTCTCGGTCAAGCAATTATAGTATACGTATAATTGTTACTAAATAAATCGACGTGAACATTGGAGTAAGCCTTCTTCTATGACAACACTATGTAAACACATCTACATTACATATGTTTACGCAATCCTCAGAAGTGGAAGCAATGAGTTCCACCCTTATCCTCAGTGTGATTGCCAACCAATCAGTTCACTCAGATCACAATTGAATTAATAATTACAATCTTGTAGTGTCTTTTTGTCATCCTATGACAGGAGACCATTTCGAGTGGTGGAAACCTATAAGAAACACCTGCGAGTGAACCCGTTGTTTACTTTTAATAATGTATACGAACCGATAAGACACAAGTCACTTGTGCCACTGTTGCGCTAGCTACTATACAAACTGTATTGATGACCACCGGATCTGCACCTCACACATGACTTTCCGACATATAGATAATCTAAACGTTTATTTAATTATACAAAAAAACACTATAATAATACTACAAATACACAGATTACGATTTCAAATATTAAAAAATATCAAATAAACTCAATTGAATTTATTAGAATTCGGAATTATGTCTATAGACATATAGCATAGATGCTAATATATAGTAAAAAAGACTTGATTGCGTATTTGTTTGTATTCATTAGGCTCCAAAACTAGTGGAATGATTTGGAAATTACTATTACCAATATAAATTTGTTGCTGAAAATACAAGCGTCCACGCGTACGAAGTAGAAGATCCGGTAGTTGGTATTCTTTAAATTTTATATTTACTCGTAACACATAATATAAATATCTGACCTATGGATATAGGGATGCGATGCAACAGAAATGTGATGACTTTGTCGTCTGGAATAATAATAAACAGTTTAGGTGTAGAATAATTCTGATATGCCCTTTCGGATTTGAACACGAACACTTTCTTTCAATCCCACTCTTTCTCAGATCTCAGAATGCGGTCAGCGAGCGTTACAACACAGATTTTCCGTAGCGCTCTTATTTTGACACACATACACAGATACCTAAGTACCTGCCCGTATTACAATATACAACATTATCAAATTTGTAAAGACTGAAACGAAAAGTATCAGCTTACAAATTAAATAAGAATCATCAAACCCCATCAAGTTAAAACTTCTGAGGGAATTTCGTAGAAACAGAAAACCCTTTTTATTTAAGAATCGAAAAAGTAAGGAAAATACTAAGTTACGTTGCCTTTCTTAAAAACACAAACTTCTTCGTTACATTTTTTTTAAATTTTATATTTTTTATGCCATTTTTAAAGAATTTTAGTCTGATCAAAAAATATCCTAAGGTCTTTGGTAGCGTGTAGTGAGTTATTTTTTCATAAATTACCAAGAATACTGCGAAGACTCGATCTAAAATATAGGTTAAATTTATGTACTCAATTATATTACGAAGACTTAGGATCTGATTTATTGAACTACATGTTATTTATTGTATTAACAAGGTCGTGTAATTTTGTACATACATTTTATGGATGAAATAAGGGGTATTGGAATGTTTTTATTAACCCCCGACTTAAAACGAGGGGTGTTATAAGTTTGACGTCTCTCCCCCCCTCTCTCTCACTCACTCTCTCTCTCTCTCTCTCTCTCTGTCTGTGTGTGTGTGTGTGTGTGTGTGTGTGTGTGTGTTTGTGTGAGTGTGTGTGGGTGTGTGTTGGTGACATCGTAGCTCTTCAGCGGATGGATGAATTTTGATACAGTTTTTTTGTTTGAAAGTTTGACTGCTGTATGATCGAGATGGTTCGTAGCTATAGTTTAGGAAAGTCTTTAAGGTCATCATCTCATTTGCAGACTTTCGTTACCATACGAATTGATATAAGACATACTGTGGGTATTTATTTCACTTTTAAGCATATGTGAGAGCTAACACTAATTAGTACTAGTACATTTATAGAGCTGGTCTGATGATAGAGCTTGAAGATTGTAGACGTAATCCTATAACGCATTTGTTCATAAACCCATCGAGTTTGGACTTATTCGATTAGCCTTAACTAGACATGTTCATGTTTTATGACGACGAGGACTTAATGACATGGACCTGATGATAGAACTCTTAGGTGGCTAATGGATCAAAGTTTAAAAGTTACAGTATTTTGTTTCGTAAACTTCGCATTTTACCTAAAACTCAAACTTGGGAACTGACATATTGAGATGGTTTATATCTATCATTTATGGACATCATCTTAGGCGTTGTAGGTCATCAGCTCATTTGCAAGCATCGAAATGGATATCATTCAAAATATGGGTGTTCAAATATCTTCTAAACTTATGTGAGACCTTACAGTTAAAACTCTAACGAATACTGATACAATTCAGCTAATCTAATGATGGAGCTCGAAGATGGGGTAGATAGTAACTCTGGAATGCCTACTGGTAAAACCATCGATTTTGGACTCATTCAATTCACCTTAACTAGATCTATTCATATTTTCTAATAACGATGACTTGATGACAAAGACCTGATGAATTTAATATGAGATGGCTGTTCATATTTCATCACGGTATTATGTATGTTTCGTAATTATTTTGTTGTTCTTCTAAAGCAGGTCATAGAAGAGAAGTGTTTTAAGTTTGATTTGTTTGTGTGTGTATTTGTCTATGGCATTGTAGCTTCCAAATAATCGTAATGCGTTTTTTCAACCTTCGATGCAAATGACGGGTTTTGTTAACCCCTGACGGAAGACGTATGTACGTATGTCTGTGGCAATAACTTTTGAACGGTTTGACTGATTTCGATGCGGATATTTTTGTCTGGAAGCTGACGTAATCTAGATGATTTCTGATTACGTTACTTATAGGTTTTGTCGGGTATTCACATCGACCATACTATGATCGATCGGTATTCATTAAAAAAAATAATTTTAAAATTATTAACTATTCTTATTATTTTTCTGACATAACATGTAATATAAGTTTAACGACTGATCTTTTCTTTTAGTAGTAACTAACCGTTGCCTTCAACTTCACCCATGTGGGTTCCAATTTTTAGATATTTATTTATAGAAACTAACAAAGTGTATTCGTTTGAAATTGTGATAATTGCCCTTAATTTTAATTGAATATTTGTATTGCCAATGGATGGTTTAGGAGGCCACACACACCGAAAGGTTATGTAAATTTTTTAAGCGACTCCAAATTTAAAGAGTTTAATCAACAATTCAATTCAACTATATGTTTCGTGATTATTCAGCAATCAACAACCAATTCTTCACAGTTCTTTTTTTCAAAGAGTAGACCATAACTCCAAGTTGTAATTAATATAAATGTAATATTTCACCGGTTGGTTTTCGAGTTACACTTAATAATGCATAAATGTTCATGCACCTCGACGACATGAAATAAAATTGGAGTTGGTTTATTGCAATTTCACTACGCTTAAATTATTAAGGCGCAGTCACAACCTTTTTGTTATTTCATTAAAAATATACAGTTGAAGTTAACGTTAATCCAGTTGCAGGAGGTCGTCATTTCTCAAACCGAAAAAGTATGTTTTTTTTAAGGTACAGTCATAACCGTTTATGAGTTCATCCTATCTTCTATACTGCCACCATATCCTTATCCATGTGTGTGTGTGCGCGTGTGTCCGCACGTGCGCGTGCGTGTGTGTGTGTGTGTGCGTATGTATGTTGTAATCCGTTAGTAGGCGGTGAAGTAGTCACAGCACTACGAATGAAAGTTATGTAAAATCTTCTAAAAAAGTTATTGTTTGTAGGTTTTGGTTTTAACTCCTTCTTGACTGCATCCGCCTCGTTGGTCGAGGAGTAATCGTACACACTTAACACCACCAAGAGGCTTGGGTTCGATTTCCGACGTATTTGTGAGATAAAGATCTAGTGGTAGATATTTGTCTTCTAGATATTACAAAATTTGATCTGAATTTCTGGGTTTGGATGTGTTTTTAAATTTAATCTGGTATTTATTTAGGTGTTTCTATTTATTACTTTCGGTAAATAACAACTACAACACAAGCACATCGGTAATTAACTTACTTTTTGCTTGCTTACTTTGTTCAGATATGAATTGGTTTCAATTAGTTTGATTTGTCTAGGGGTATTATATTTTATTTTTATTCAATATTACTAACCTAATTAAGTTCCATAAATCCACCGAGACATAAGTATTCGCTGATTTAAGGTCTGAATTTCCACTATATTAAGGAAAGCTTTTATACGAACACTTTTCATTTCGGGGACCATTACTCGAACGTGGAGGTTTGCTCTCAAATGAGATTTCATAATTAACGCAAGCCAGCTCGGCCCGTCAAGTGCATGTGAAAATTTAACGAGAGGAACGAATGGGAGGGCAAATCGGAGTCGACCTATCTCACTGTCATTTCGATTTCTGTACTATAGCTTCCATTATTTTTAAACAATACTTTCTTTAATACGTATGTTTTATAAATACTACTTCAACCATACGTCAATGCACTACCAAATTGTAAAACTTATTTTTTGTCTCTTTTTTTGGCAGTTATATCATAACTTGCATGTTCAAGAATTGTATATCCAAATTAATTTCTATTTTGCAAGAGTAGGCAACGCATGTTTTTTAAAATAGTAGATAGCTTAAAATAATGAAACCCAATTCATCTGATGGAAAGTGATGTTGTCAAAGAAAAAATGGTGCGATTGTAATTCTTCGGATATATTGCTTTGGGGACATACGGCCAATGTTAATAATGTATCTCTAAAGATGAATTTCAAGCAATCTAGATAGCTGCGTATCCTACGGCCTATCCTATACGTAATTGCCATATTTATCCTGTCCACAGATATGTTATTAGCAAGCGATAACATAAAAATGGATCAAAATATCAATCTTGGACAGCAAGTTTTGGATTAGGATTGATTATTAATATTGGACGTAAATCAAACAATCTTTTGTCGTTCGATTTAATATATTTAAAAAAAGCATTTTGATGTGTACGTACATGTCCACGGGAAACAGTAACCACTTATCTCAGGTAACTCAATATCCAGCTCATGCTATATTGAATAAAACCTTAATCTGACCTTAAATTTAAATTTGGTTCAGGCGCAGATTGCTATGATAGGTAACGCTTTGTGCTCTATTTTTTTAGTTTATTGAGCCAGAATTTTGAAAATTCATTTAATCTTAGTTTAGTGTATTTTTTACAACCTTGCGCGGACTTTGTATGTCTGTACGTATGGAAAATTAATTCAGAGCCAGGAGCGTTGGTCTACTATAGTAAAAGTGTAAGTGTTCCAGAATCAGATATGTAACTTTTGCCGCCGCTTCAATACTATTGCCTAGTTAAAAATGATGTCTTTATGTACGTTTGTTACATTCCTATTACATAAAATGGATATTAACTGTGTGATATATACATACAACAGATGAATGGTGTTATCAATCCGAACAAATCGACACAAAGCAACCTAATCGTGGTGACGGTAATGGTTACAGAAAACGCTTGTCTCTTACTGACAAGGACAGATTGCTGTAAAGGTACTTAAAAATCTGAAATCAACCAGTCGTTACACTTCATTTTAATTCGAGATGTTACATTTTAATTGGAAAATGTTATCAATTAACGTCATCGCCTCATCTCGTAGGATGAAAAATAATGATACTAATAAATTTCCGAGGACCCTTTTGCTAATTTGAAATTCAACTTGACGGTTGTAAAATTGATGCGGATCCATCTTGAGGGTTCCGTACGCAAGGGTTCAAATAATGTAAACTCTTCGAAGCATCCATTCAAATGTTCCTTAAGGTTTCGAAGTTACAAATAATTAATATTTTTCATTCCCGTCGTTTGAGACGAAGTCATTAGATTGTAATTCCCTTTTATTAAAAAGGATTGTCTCGTAAAAGTTTTGCCTTTTGATAAGTTAAATTTGTTCTGCTTTTAAATTGCTCATGAAACTTTGAGTAAAGTAAGGAAATGTTTAAATAAAGTTGAAGGGTTGATATTTGAATAATATCTTTCGTTAAGCTCATTAATATTATTGTTGTTAATCGTTAAGTAGGTACTTTTTACGTATGTAAGTTGTATTGTGATTCCAAACGGGAATGCATACTTTTTTGCTACAAAGCAACTTTTTTTGTAAATTTTAAGATATGGGTGTGGGTATAGATTTTATCGTTAAATGTGTAGGTGGTTAAGAGCTAAAGAGTGACAAAAGCTACTTTTAATCCCGATATCTAAACAGATTGACGTAATAGTGCTTATCATTCTTTCGTTAGGTTATGGCATTCGCATTAGCATTTTGCCATCAGTCCAGTAGAAATTTGCATCAAATTTATTATTATAATAGTCATAAGTCATCAATAAGTAATGTTAGGGTCTTGGGTAAAGCGGCGGCCTCATTAATTAAGCTCATATAGTGAGATTTGGAGGCAATGAGGAAATACACGATACGCTAATTTCTTGATGGTTATTTCATTTGTACACTTTCACTGAACAAAATTGTACAAAATGCCACCAAAATTGACTAATTTCACGCAATATAAACACGGAATTTAATAATTATGAAAAAACTTCGACCATCTTTTCTCTCGATGGCGCCAAAACTCGTAATAGTGCTAAATAACCAAGTGTAGACATAGATAACATTTATTATGAAGTCAATGTAATAAATCGTATAGACGTATGTCAAATGCGATGTGTGTGATGATGAATTTTAACATTAGTAAATATCTGTTAAGGTTAAATGTTGATATTATTACAAATAATATATTTTATTTTGAAATGAAAGGTTAAGCAAATGTACCTACAAGCTTTGTACAAGGTCAATACGAGTACTATAACAAAGTCATTGTGTCAAATTAGAATGAAGTGGCAAATGTGGTCTATAAAATTAAATTTTAACGTATTTTTTTAAATATCAATTAGAAGAACAGTTTCACAAGTCGTTAAAATACGTCTTTAAAATAAAACGACTTTAACCTAATTAAACTTTAATAATGAGTACGTGACTGTACTTTAATAATGAGTACGTGACTGTATGTATCCAATTGGGTATTTACTTTTCAAAATCATAAACAAAAATAACTTTACGCAAACGTATTGCGACATGGTTACTAATTTCGTCCAAGTACAATAATCGCATAGATATAAGATTTTAATAAAAAAATATATTTTTGTGACAAGCTACTAGTTGTAACGGCTATTCCAGACAGCAGATTTGAGAAGTGATAATCAAGATGTCTTGAATAAGCTCAAATAGTAGTATAATATTAGGAGCTTCTATGGCTATCTTCCGGTTCTATTATAAAGATAAATAGGGCTACTCTTGGTACTTTACTGGAAATTGGTATTGGATATGTAATTTTAAGTAATCTTAAAGAAACTTGAGTGTTATACACTGGCGAATTAATAAAATTTAATTAGTAATAAATCTTTAATAATAAGAATCTTTAAAGTTTTATGGAATTAAACGTTAATTATCCGCTTTTATTGTGGTCCAGAGTACGTAAAGTGACATACTCAATTCCAATTTCTAATTTGTATAAAATCGAGCTTGAAAAGTAACTCCACAGTTCCTTCATTAATTGTTGCAAAATTACATCTCAATCAAAACCTGTACAAACTTACAACACGTTGCAAGTTTAAATAAAGGCTTACAAAAAGTTACCTGTGATCAAAAAAGGTGGTCTTTTTTTGGCAAGAAAAAAATATTAGTAAAAAAACTAATATGAATAGCATATGTATATATCCAAATATATAGAGTTTTTATTTTCTCATACCTCACGACGATAACGACATAATTTATTGTTATAGCATCATTTGACAAGAATTTTTATTGACATTTGCTTCTTCGATGTAAGTAATTTCCTTTTACATTAAACGGATAGCACATGGAAGAGGTTATTTTCGTAAAAATATAAAATCTTTTAAATTGGGTCGTTAATGTTTTTCGGAAAACATTGATATTTCGTTGTGATGCCAAATTTCCGTACTGATATCATTCTGCTACTAGCACTTCCTCACTGCATCAATCGTTCATTGAAGATTTTTAAAAGTAAACTGTTTCTGTGAACTTACATATGTGAGATATCGCGAATTATCTTCTACCTTTTATAACTAAGTTAAGGAGAACCAGATCAACATCTGTTTTGTTTCCTTTTGCTGTACTTCGCGTGAAAGAGCTAAAAAATACTTGTTAAGTATGAGTAAGCGCACGGTAATACAACATGCACAGAGCTTTAGTTATGTGCTCTCGGGTACACACAGACATCTTTGTGATAGTCCTTGGTCTATTTTGGGCTATGCCTAGGAGTTTGCGTGATAGTAAAAGATTTACTCTTCTTTGCCCGACTATGCTGCAGTCTGTTCTAATAATTGACCTATAATAAAATAGAGATAATAAAATCAAAAACATAGCTTAAGACATTACAAAATAGCAGCACTTAACAAAATATTATTAATGTCAATAAAAGGACAAGATAATTTGACTGCATAAGAGCTAATTAAGGAGAACAAATTATCGCGACTGAAATCATGAAGATGGCTTTCGGAGAAGACCTTTAGATGATCTTTGGACAAGCATTGCGTTTTAGAGTCCATTTGAGGTATGTTTCTGTCCTTCACTTCATTTTCAGCTTTGAAAGTAGTGTGGCTGGTAAGGCTCACAAATAACCCTTCTTATATAATTTAATTGTGTGTTAGGAATGTGATGACTTAATCGCGTAGTAATGGACATAAACCAAAAAATTAAGTTATACGATTAAGCAGCTACTGCAGTTAGTCAGGCTAGGTAAAATCCAGCATTAATGTAGCAAAAACTGGCCCAGATTGATTTTACTATTTTATCTATTCTGTTGGCAGAAGGACGT
>NJDC01008378.1:0-10680 GCA_002245475.1 Calephelis virginiensis | reverse complement strand
ATCACATTAAAAATATAGCAGAATACATTATTCGACCTACAGGGCTACTCTTGCAGCTCGATTCATGCAAAATTGGAAATTGGTATCTAATACCTATGCTATTTTATCTTGAATACAACACAAGCGAATTATTAACGATCAGTAAATAATAAACAGTAAAATATTTTATCTGAATCATTGCATGTCTTTGGAACTGTTTGGAACTAAATGTGAATAATCCGGTCGTGTCACCCCCTAGTTTGTCCCCGCCGGTGACATGTGGGAATTCTTCTGAAAAAAATTCCCGCATGTCACCGTCGGGGTACAAACCGGTGACAATCGGGAATTGATTCATGAACATTTTATTCTATAAGGGTTATATCCTTAAGGGATAAATTAAATTGACATAAGGTGTGAAATTAGATATTTTAGAAAGTTTTTTTTAAGTAACTTAAATAATTTACCTTACCTTTCCATCATAAAAATTAACAATTTATTACTCATTATTTATATAAATTTATTAAAAAATATTAAAATACTCATCCTTTATTGTTTCAACTGCTTAAAATATAGAATGTAGTAGGCTTCTTTGTTCAATTTGGATAAAATCATCATAGAAGGGCCTCATCAATAGGTCAATCTACTATTTAGCCCAATTTATGAATATTATAAATACATTAATTAAAAAAAATTAGGTAAATTAAAGTTAAGTATTCTGTGATTATGAGCTAGTGAATTAAAATTAAACTTCGAAAAGACATCTGTGATTTTACAAATAATAGTTATTATTAGTACATACTTACTTTTGATTATGTTGAATGTAGATTCATGTTTAAAAACTGTTGCTTTTGAAAATATAAAAAGTTGAAATTGATTGCTGATTCATTTTTTTGCAAAAAAAAATTACTTTCGTAAATATGTAACTTCAAGTACTTCTATTTCAATCTATAGTTCAAAAACAAATGTTCATTTACATGCAAGTAAAGATATTAGTTTTCATGTGAGTTTTTTGTCTAGAGTGACCAGAGGGTGACATACGGGAATTTTGTTTTCTGAATTCCCCCCCCAGTGACACGCGGAATTTTTTTTTAGAAAAATTCCCGCTTGTCACCGGGGGGGACAAATTAGGGGGTGAATAATCCGCTAGTACTGTGTTCCAGAGTACCTAAAATGACAATCCGAATTTAATCAAAAAAAAACCGATTCCCATTTCCAATTTGCAAGAAATCGGGCTTCATGAATAGCCCTAATTAAACTCTATACATTACAAACAATTAACTCAGTATAACACAACCTTAAATTTCTTAGTAGAATCAGAATCAGATGAATCTTTATTCACTTGAACCACACAAGTGGTGGTAGTTTTTTTTTAAACTACCACCGGATCGGAACGCGGCCACACACTGAGAAGAAGTGGTAAGAAATAGGAACTCTGTTTCCTGTCAGCAGTCAGCACAATAGCATAAGATATAGACAGGTATAGAAATCCATCTCATGTGTGTACCCAAGGAGTTTTGGCGCCATCATATAAGAAAGTGGTCGTAATGGTCGTCTATGGTACCAAGGTAACCTCACTTTTAACAACTACACCCGGCGGTCGCACTAGTTTTGTCATATATTTTGGCTTATGTGCAAAAAAACTTGTAGCAGTGCCAATCGTGTCTACTTGTTTGATTTGTTGTTGGGAATCAACGCCTAAGAACGGAAATATAAAGTAGGTAATAATTACTACAGCATTTGATTAATAATTTAAGAATACTAAACATTCTCACATTGTGGTTGGTTTTTAACATTTAAGGAAATGAATTATTTATATTTTTTTTTAAATTTAATCAAATTATTTGTTTATATTTAAAACAAGCTTTATTACTCATTACATTTAATTTCAAAGTAAGATGAAGTTTATTTATTTACCAAAACTATCACCGTCCTCAATTCTACAGAAGTCAGAAGTTGAACTGGCAACACACACTCTCCAGCAACCAACAATTCTTTCATCTATACATACTAATATTAGGTATAAAGAGAACAGGTTTGATTTTTTGTTTGTTTGAAATGAATAGGCTCCGAAACTACTGAACCGATTTCAAAAATTCTTTCACCATTAGAATGCCACATTATCCCTGAGTGACATAGGCTTTGTTTTATTTAAATCGGTGCTGTAGAAGCAAAGTTACGCAGGCAAAGCTGCGTAAAACTGCTAGTGTCGTGTCTGAGCCTAAAGGAAAATGGTGGTTTTCCTTGCTTAAACTCATTTTGTGAGCTTTGGCGGCAACAAGGAAATAAACGATACACTAAATCCTTACTAATATTATAAATGCAAAAGTAACTCTGTCTGTCTGTCTGTTACCTTTTCACGCCTAAAGCCAACCCATTTTTCTGAAATTTGGTATGTAGATACTTTACATTCATGAGAAGGACATATGCATATAGTTTTTGGAAATTCAACCCCTAAAAGGGTTAAAAGGGGTCGCAAAGTTTGTATGAGAAAAATATTTTTATTGCCCATTTTTGCATGAAACTTTGAATTAATGCTTTTTAGTACAAATGATGAAACACGTATTTCAGGGTTTTTCGAAATTAACCCCCGTTGGGGGTTAAAGGGGATGGCTAAGTTTGTTTGGGAAATTTAATTCTATTAAAATATTTTGCGTGACACTGAAATAATGCTCTGCGATACAAATTATGACATAGGCTTTGTTTTATTTAAATCGTTGCTGTAGAAGCCAAGTAGTAGTAAGCGTTTTTTTGAAAATCAACCCCTATGAGGGTTACCGGGGGTGGCACAATTTGCGTATGAAAAATATTTAACAGTAATTTTTACCATAAGTCCATAACAATGAACCACGTACATTAGTTTATCATTAACGAAAAACACACAAAGAAATTATAATACACATAGTAGCAAAATTGGTTACAAATCCCTTCTTCCCTATTTCCTTACTAATATTATAAATGCGAAAGTAACTCTGTGTGTCTGTCTGTTAAGCTTTCACGCCTAAACCAGTGAACAGATTTTGATGAAATTTGGTACAGAGATAGAATAGACCTTGAGGAACAACATAAGCTACTTTTTATTGTAAAAAATAGGGGAGAATGGGTAAAAAGAGGGTATGAATATTCATATGGAAATTCATAATTTTTAAAGCTGTAACAGTGAAACTTTGTATTTAGACACTTTATAATAAACGAAAGAACATAGGCTACTTTTTACGAAAAAAATAGGGGAGAATGGGTAAAAAGAGGGGATGACTGTAACAGTGAAACTTTGTGTTTAGACACTTTATGATAAACAAAAGAACAAAGGCTACTTTTTATCACAAAAAAGGAGGGAGATTGGGTAAAAAGAGGTGATGAATGTTCGTGTGGAAAATAGTTATTTTTGAAGATATAACAGTGAAATTTTGTATTCAGACACTTTATTAGGAATGAAAGAACATAGGCTACTTTTTATAGCGAAAATTAAAGGAGAAAATTGGGGTAAAAACAGATGATGAATGTTCGTATGGAAAATCGTCATTTTTGAAAATATAACAGTGAAACTTTGTATTTAGACACTTAATGAGGAACGAACATAGGCTACTTTTTAAAGCGATAATTTAATTAAAAGTATACTTATAAACCTTACTATAAAAAAATAAACATCGAAACGTGCAAAACCACGTCACCGCTAAATGTGTTTAGTATAGACAAATTAATTTTCCAGATTTTTCTCTCCCCTTTTATGCTCGCCTTTTATGACTAAGTTGGTATGAAAGCAGTTCGTCTATATTTTTTTGTAAGAGCTCGGAACCAAAATCTATACTATCTATACTAATATTAAAAAGCTGAAGAGTTTGTTTGTTTGTTTGCTTGAACTTTCAGTGTCAGAAAGTCCATTTATTGAAGAAGGCTATAAGCTTTACATCATCACGCTAAGATCAATAGGAGCGGAGCACCAATGATACATGTTTTAAAATCGGGGGATTTTTTCCTATTGAGAGCGTGCGCTGCGTTAACGGTGAAAATTTCGTAAAAATTCATGAATGAAAGAATTGTTCCCCTTTAAAAGTCCTAAAAAAAGTCCGCGACAGCACATTTCTATCTTTTAAGGTTAGCTCACTATAACCTTTTTTTATGCTAACCAAATTTGTTTCAAAGTAATGCATTACTTGCGAAGGTTATTTTATAAACACGATGTTAATCCTTATCCAAAAAAATACGTCATTCATCACAAGTATTTAATTTAAAACAAAATTGCATTTCACATCACTCGATTTGAATGAATATCGTAGGAGATATCGCAGTTTTAAAATAACACTATCAAATATAATATAATAACTACGTTAACACTATAGTTTAAAGACTGCGCGCGACATAGATTAAATTTTGAAGAAGGACGTAGGCCGTTTTTCATCTTAAATTCTTTAATATATAAATACATACGTATACACATAAATACACGGGACACGGCTAATCAATAAGCTCTACGAAATGGGCGTGCCAGACAGACTAGTATTTATTATACGAGACTACTTGTCGAATCGCAAATTCAGATTTCGTGTAGAAGGTACTCTATCTAGCACTAGGCCCCTAAAGGCTGGGGTGCCGCAGGGCTCGGTGCTCTCACCTTTGATATACAGCCTGTACACGAACGACGTACCACGACCGCCGCGCGTCTACGTAGCCCTTTTCGCAGACGACACGGCGCTATATACGTCTAGCGATTACTTACAGTTTATAGGCAGAACCCTACGTAGCGCGGCCACTCTCCTGGGCGACTGGTTCAGGAAGTGGCGTATAGAAGTAAACCCCGATAAAAGTGCAGCGGAGTACTTTTATCGAGGGACCTAGAGCAGGTCTCGGTGCTCTCACCTTTACTGTACAGCCTGTACACGAACGCCGCGCGTCCACGTAGCCCATTTCGCGGACGATCCGGCTCTATATACGACCAGCCATAGCGGATAGTTTATACCCAGAACCCTTCGTAGCGCGGCCATTCTCCTGGGCTACTGGTTCAGGAAGTGGCCTATAGAAGTAAACCCCGATAAAAGTGCAATCTTTAATCGGAATACTAGACCCTGTGAACGGATGAGACCCTATCGAAATCAAAATGTTCGATAGAATAATCCCCTGCAAAAAATCAACAACATACCTGAGGGTTATTCTAGACAGTCATATGTTGTTCAAACCGCACATATCACATGTCACTCACAAAGTTAAGTTTGTACTTAGCCGTCTCTTCTAACTAATCAATAAAAATAGTAAACTGTTACCTACTTCGTAACAAAGTGACACTTTACAAACCGTGGGTTAGGCCAATCTTAGTTTACGCAATTGTAGACTTCGCACATACCCACCCGGCCGTTAACGCGCCCGCCAAACTTAGGAGACCCCGTCACGTCCTATCGGGTCCTCCGGATCCAATAACCGCGGCAAACGCGAGTCTCCCTCGCAACACAAATTCACAGGACACTACACTGCACCGGCGCTGCCGGTCTCAGCGACGAAGATCTCTCTTACGCCCGGTGCCTAATGCCGAACGACGAGCCGCCTATTCCTCCATCAAGTCCACCCAGTAACCAGAACGCAGCACCAAGTCGAGGTATAATCTCCTGGGAGACAGACCTTGTTGCTGGCGATGTAGGGAACAGTCCAATCCATCTAAATAATAATGTCTCGGGCTGAGCACTCTACCCGGCCCACAAAGCCCTGTGAAGTTGTAAAAACCACGTGGCTGGCCTCAAATTAGTCATTTAAAAAAATCGTTATATCCCTTAGTTATAACAAGACTACGTATCTAATAAGGGGATTGTTCCCTTTTTTAGCTTAACAAAAATCTCGCTCGTATATGTGTCTTATGTGTTTAAAAACAAATCACTTACAATGTGGTAATTGCAAAGCGATTTAAACGGATACATTATTATTTATGCAAAACTAGCTGTTCCGGCGAACTTCGTTCCACCCGTTCAGTTTGTGTGGGAAAAATTTAAATAATGTTTACCTAGTTTCCTCGAAGGCGATCGGCCAAAAAGTATCCTATGTCCGTCTCCTGCTATAAAGCTACCTCCCCATTAATTTTCTGCTGTAATGCAAGGGCGTCGCCAAGGGAGGGAGGGGGGCACGAGGGGCAGCTGCCCTCCCCTAGAGTTTCTACAGAAGTTGATAAATATATGGCAAATAGTTTTATGTATCTAAATTGACTTGCTTGTTTGATTACTCTAGTACTTTTACTACGAATTTGCTACTATTTAAACGGGAAATGAAATGCTTGTAAAAAAATCGAGGGCAAAAGGTAAACCTAAGTTTCATATTTTTCTCAATCTCCGTATCAGCTTGCCCTCCTCTAGGCCATCGGCTGGCGACGCTCCTGTCATGATGTAGAGCAGAGCCAACCTTATAAATCCCTATCACTTATGTCTTCAAATGCGATACCTCCAGTGAGTATATCGTTCGTGAGTAGCGTGTATCTGTGGTAGATTATAAAAGACCAGGGGAGCATGCTCTCCACCAGACACACCTGATGCTGTAGATACTGGGAAAGTGTAATAGCTATTGATTTTTTATGAAAAACCTCTGTGCCTATGCTGGTCTTATGATGCATAATGAAAAATATCATTATTATACGCTCATAAAAGTATCTTTAAGTCCACATCCCCGAAGAGGCAGAGGCATAAACAGGGCACCCACGACTAGCATCCCAGTATATCTTTGAAAATTTAATGTATGTTCACAGAAATTCAAGTTCATTTAAAAGAAATTGTGATATACACTGTGTCAATACAAGGAATAAAAATAATCTTGCTGTGCATGTGTCTCGTCTCCACAGAGTAAGCCATTCTTTCATGGGCCTATGTATACAGTTCTACAATAAACTTCCCAATCATATGAAAGAACTTCCAATTAATACATTTAAGAAATGTGTTAAATGTAAATTAAATCAAAAGGGTTATTATAACATTGCTGAATATTTAGCAGATAAGACTGCTTGGGATTAATTGCTCCTCATGCCAATCTCTTATAATATACAATGTATCATTACATAAATTATTGTAAATATATTGTAAACTAAGAAAAAAAGACAAGCCCGCTGAGTTTCTTGCCGGATCTTCTCAGTGTGCGGCCGCGTTCCGATCCGGTGGTAGATTTATTATTATATAGACCCGTCACAAGTGCCTCTTGTAGGTTTATGTGAAATAAAGATGATTTATTATTATTATTATTTATTAGCCGAGGACACTAAGTCCCATAATGTGATAGGTGACAAGCCTATTGCCAACCGGGCACATATCCAATAGCGAGCAACATTTTTTTTTAAATTGGAAATACCCAATTTTCTTTTGTTGCCCGACCCGGGAATTGAAACCGAGACTTCATGCAGTCAACAAAAAGAAAATTGAGAAATTTTCCAATTTTCTCATAAAATGCCCTGGTTGTGCCTCTGCCTAACTCTCCGGGGATATGGGCGTGAAGATATATCTATCTCTATAGAAACCTACTACAAACACCCTGTAATTTTATATTAGCAAAATGTCTTTCATCTTGTTGCTCTGACTATAATATTTTTTAAGCAAAACACAGCATACAAGATTAATTTCCTCTGATATTAGAAAGTAATTGTAACCTATACAATAGTGGCGAGTGCTGTTCCTGCGGGTACATAATATACATACTGCCAAAAAAGTATCGAGAATGGATTAATTGTTTACTGTTAAATTGGCACAATTGTTTTCCATTTTGGTTCGGAGTTTGTGCTGACCTGTTATTTATATTAAATTAGAGGCCCGGTACATGCTTCACTACGTATATGACCGTATGAGTGACATAACCATAACTCAACAAAAGAAAAAAACAACCGAAAAAAGTTTCAATATAACAACGAAGACTCTGCTGTCATCTGAAAAAAGTTTCAATTTGACAGAATAATACCAATTTCCTTTATGAACAGTTACTTTACTCTTTGATATTATACCTTAATAGATATTGTCATATTTAGCTGTTTTTCAGCACGTAATTTATAGCGAGCTGTAGGTGCCGACCTAATATCCTGTTTTATTATATTGCTGTTTTTAGTAAAAATGTGTTATTTATTAGATTTTAAATAAAAAGCGAGTTGCATTAGATAGTATTAATGAAATAGTAGTAAAATCAATAAAAAAGAATACAAATATATTTGATAAAATCATAACCCCCCCCGTGTTGGTCCGGGTTCCTTTGCAGAATAGACCATCTGCCTTCCTGCCAGGCAGCTCGTAAAAGGCGAGCATAGGCTTACTGTCACTAAGACCGTGACATACTACTAGGTGGTAAAGTTTCGCAGCGACTCGCCCGGATTGGTACCACCGCCTTACCTATTCCTGCCGCCATAACGTCATGACGTGTTCCGGTTTGGTGGGTAAGGTAGAGGGTAAACGTACTTTTGCTCGAGTCCTAACATACCGACCTCAGGTTGGCAACGCACCATGACCATCTTTGGCGTCTCTAGGCGGCGTGAAATTCTTACCATCAGGAAATCCGTCTGCTTGTTTGCAATCTAACATCATAAAACAATAGAAATTACAAAATACCAATTAAAATTTCAGTTACCTACGAGCACACGTTATTCAAGCACAGGATTTGGTTTGGTTAGATTTCACTAACCTATTAAATTAAAAAAAATAACATAAGTATTATATTAAGTACAATTCTGATAAATCCGAAAAACACAAACATGCATATGATTTATTTAAAGTAAGTAGGTTTTAAATGTTATAGATATACATACATAAATAAATTTCCGACACGAAATTCATGTCTATCATCATGTACAGAATCCATGGTTTCAATTTTCGGTGTATATTAATACGTGATGCCAAAACTTTAACCCCTTTTTACGAAAATTGCGCGGACGCAGGAGCATAAAATTTGGCACTTTTATAGTTTATGTGTAGGAGAAGTGCAGAACGCTAATATTTTTCAGTAATAATGCTCATAAAGTACATTAAATCAATAAATAAAACATTACCCATACTACCATGCATTCGATACACACAAAAAAATATATTGATGATAACGATAAAAGATGACGCACAATAAATTTTAGAAACAAAGTAGAACTGAGTAGACTTGAGTAATGAAGATGGCGTTCTTATTAACAAGATATTGAAATTTATTATGGTCGAATTTCGACCAATGGGCGACCACTAGTACACAAAAAATCATATAGCTGTAAATAGCTTTAGTGACATTTCTTATATTATATTAGGTTTTAATCTTTTATCTTTCATATCTGTTTTCCTAATTGCCCGGTTGACGATAGGTGACGATTGGCGATTTGTCACCTATCACATTGGTGGTGATTCAGCTGTTCACAAACTAAATTTATTTTAGATGCGTACTATCTTTCTCAAATGAAACAAAAACAAAAGAGATGGAATAGTTTAGACATGTCAGATTGGTGTGGACATGACGAATCGTGCTGTTTTTTATCAACATTTTCCGAGTGGTCGTCTGTAGAAATGACGTGTACAGGCTAATCTGACAACACTAAAAATGTTTTGTCTCTTTCTATTACTTTCATTGAAAGGAGATAGCAATATCTTAAAATTAGTTTAGTGAGTTAGCTACAAAATTACCACCATTGTGGGACTTAGTTCTTCGGCTAGTTGTGATTGTATCTCTGCCTAACTATTCGGGGATATCATATTTATGTTAAGATACTTTTTCACCCATTTTTCAAGTTTTCTATAATCTCTTTTTGCATAAATGGTTTCTTACCACCCCTAAAATTTAATAATATACGATACAACTTATTTTTTGGACTTCACATTTTTGGATTCTCGCTAGTCCTTTATGTTTTTTAGTATAATGGATAGCGCACACTGTTCACGCGTCGTCGAGTGACGGGTTGGGGCGCATCGCTTCGTTGGATGTTTGTTGCTCAGTAAGTAAGAGTAGATTAAAAAAGAAAAGTGGAACTCTACAAAATTAACCTCATAAACTTTATACCTTAGTCAAAATATTATTCACCTTGGCTTTTCGCTACTGTCAATTGCTGTTAGACTTCGAGCAAAAACAAATTTACTGCCTACCTTATCCTCCGAATCGGAACTAACGTTTTTTTAACGTTAACGTAAGCACTGACGTTTTGGCAGCAGGAATAGGCAAGGCGGTGGTACCAAACTGGACGAGTCACTGCCAAACCCAATAGTCAGATGCCACAGTGTTAGTGGCAGCAAGCCTAAGACTGCTGCTGGAAGAGTGCTGTAGGGAACAACCGACTCACCTATTTCTGCTGCTGCATCAAAATAAAACATAACTGGATAGGATATATCTAAAAGTTTGCCTTAATCCCTCCCTGCCGAGCTATGGAGTTGCAAAGTAAAGACAAGTGACTATGACTAAAGATAAAAATTAGCTTAGTTACGAGTAAAAGAGAAAGATATTTTATTATATTTCTTAAAAGTTCTTTTTTTTAAGTATGTAACTGTCATCATAGCTTTAGTCATTGACTGTCATTTTCCAATTCGGAAGAGAGGGTAGCTGGTACTTAGCAAAAGGCTTAACATAGAAACCTCAAGGAAATCATCAGGCGGTAATAACTATCATTATCATAAAAGTAAATCAATCCGCTTTCTTTTTTTGCAACAAAATAGGATTTTTTATAAAAATAAATTACTAAACAAATATACGTTTATTTATTTAACAAATTCCTTACTTATCCGCAACAAATAAAATGACAAG
>NJDC01008375.1:21886-43163 GCA_002245475.1 Calephelis virginiensis | reverse complement strand
CAGCAGTTTTAGCGTAAAGAAGTAACAAACAAAAATACAAACTTTCGTATTTATAATATTAATAGGGCAGGATTAGGATTACGATAGGATTAGAATCTATCTAAAAAAGAACCATTCAAATCCAGTTGGCTATTAGAAGAGTAACCGGGTAAGAAATGTACAAAAAAATAACATACAGTCGAACACAGAACCCCCTGTTTTTGGAGTTGGTCAATTGTTTTAGGATTTATGTATAGAAAAGATACACATACCAATTCTTTGTTTACTAATTTTCAGCTATAAATTGTTAAGAGATTATAATGATAAAAGAAACAGGAAACAAATAAGTTGGCGATCTGTCCCCTATAAGATATTCTATGACAATGTAACGTTTGCAGAGATAGACCAGGCTCTTAAAAATAAAATAGGATACTTTTCGATCAAGTAAGAAAGACAACAGATGGAGTTGAGAAGCATACACGACAATCTATTGTGTTATACCTCATTTGTACATAAAAAAGATATGTACCAATTCTTCTCTTACCAGCTTTCGGCTATAAGTTGTGAAAGGTACCAATGACAGAAGAAATAGAAAACAAATAAGTAGGCGATTAGTCTCCAATGAGATATTCTATGACAATGATATATTTCCAAAGTTAGACCGGGCTCTTTGAAATAAAATGGGGTACTTTTCCATCAAGCAACTCATAAGAAACATACATCAGTTTGTCTCTTTGACAATGACTAGATGATAGAGTATTATATCTTCTCGCATTGAAAACGCTGTCATAGTATCTATATTGTAATGAGTAGGGTAGCCGGTAGGTATATTTGTTTGCGTACGATCTTTTATATACCATTCAGTTGCCAACATCAGCAACACAATGGCCAGTGGTGGTATCAATTGGTAATTGATGTTTTAACCATGTGAAAATCCATTGCTTTTCTGCGCCAATGCTTAGAGCTCTTAAATCCTTAGAATGTTTAGTCTATCTTTGAGCTCAATGATTCAAATATTCATTATTCACAGCATCAAAATCATTAATCAGTTACTCAACGTTTAACTTTTAAAATTGTTGATTGTTTATTAAGGTGTCACCTTGACATATATGTGGGATCATTGAAGCTCCTAAAAATATTAATGAACACTCTAAACCAGTTGAATTCGCTTTGAAACCGCTATTTTTACATTAACATTCTTTCAATACTGAAAATGATCCGTCATAAGATTGATACAATACCAAAATACGAACTATTCAAGGTTGAGCAGCTTTCTAAAATGGCCGTATCATGGTTGATTTAAAATAAAGGTACTTACAGATAGATCTTTCTGGATGTTAGTATCACTCACTAAAACACAATCACAGATGATTAGCACGTTTAGAAGAGTAGTGGCGTATATTTAGAGAACGTTTTCGCTGTATGCAGCACGTCGTCACTTAGCAAACGATTGTCGGCGACTAGGGCGTCCAACTGGCGCCTTTCCGCCCGCCCGCCCCGCCTTATCACACGAAATAATGGATAATCGGCCCGGATATGGGGTGTACATTGAAATTTTCATGTTTTACGACATAATAATCATAATTGATGTACTGTGACACGTACCTTAAGTGTGAATTTATCATTTTATTATTTTAAATATTTGGAAAATTTCCTTTGATCTAATTATGCATTTTCAGCTGTAATAAGCTGTAATGAGTGTGTTCTTTTATTTTAGTATTTTATGGCATCAAACAGTGAAGATCTTGAAGGTAAGATATTATAATCGTGTCTTATATATATCTTAATTTTATACTTATGTACGTCGTAATCCCGTGGTTATGATTTTAGGCCTAATTTACGTGTTTGGAATAGAGGAATAACGTTACTTCTAAAGTTATTTGGATACTCGCAGACCCTGTGAAATTCATGCACTTGTCTCTAGATTGTCTCTGCCTACGCTTCAGGGAATTTGGCGTGAATGTATATGTCCTTTCAGTTATTTATATATAGTCCGGATATCAAATCATTTAATTACTATATATTTAGTGTTAATATGTCTGTTATTTTTGTAATTACAAAACTCAAGACAAAAATACAGAACAGTTTGTGTGTGTGTGTGTGTGTGTGTGAGAGTGTGTGTGTATGTGTGTGTTTGTGTGTATATGTGTGTATGTGTGTGTGTGTGTGTGAGTGTGTTAATCTCTGTGGCATCATAGTTCAGTGGAAGGATGGACTTTGAGGCGGTTTCTATGTTTGAAATCTGACGTGATCGAGATAATCCTTAGCTATAGTTTTAGAGATCGGCCTAGGCGTTCAAGGTCATCTGCTCATTTGCTATGTATGGACTCTTTCGAATCGCCTTACCTAGAACTGTTCATAGTTTTTGATGATAAAGATGATGAACGAACTTGGTTGATGAATCATAGTTTAATTGCATATTAGGAATATTTTGTAATCATTGCAGTTGTTTAAAAGCACGTCAAAAAAGAGAGGTATTGTTAAATTTCTCTTGTTTGTGTGCATGTGGGTTTGTCTATGATATCGTAGCTCCTAAACTAGTGTGTGTGTCAGCCTGTGGCACGATAACTGCCAGGACCAGACCAATTTCGATGCGGATTTTTTTGTTTAAAAGCTGACCTATATATTTTAACAATATAATTACATCAGTTGTTATTGTTTTGTTGTCTTTTAGTTTTTTTACAAAAGCAAAGCTGTCGGGTATTAGTTAAATGCCCATTTAGCGATACGTTTGCCACCCTTTAAAATGTGGGATTATGTAGAGTACTAGGTAGAGTATTTAAGTCTTTAGCGTAGAAAGATTGAATAACATACCAACAAATACTATAATAGCGAACACCGATGTTTGGAAGTAGATCTAATACAGTGGGACTTACCACTTATGGTGGTACCGATCTAGGTAAACCGGCACAAGACTCCTACTACCTAATTGGAATGATTGCACTTGTGGAATCTATTTCTGTACTTAGAATAAAACTGTAGAAGAGTAAATTCAGTACATTGAAAATACATAAACGCAGAATACATTTATATATATATTGTCGGTCTATCTGTCTATATGCTCGCCTCTCTGTCTGTCTGTCTGTCTATTCTTGCTGAATCCACTACATTGACCGTAATGAAATTTGGTTGGTATGTAAATAATGTTCCGAGCCAGGTTATAGGATATTTTTTATCCCGCTAAATAAAGGGAGAACTTAGGAGAGGGATAAAAGTCACAATGTAAATTCGACTAAAGTTTATCAACGTTTAGTTTGATTTAGTTTACTCATTTTTTGATTCGTAGTATATGAACTTCACTCTCTGCTAGCCAAAATATTGACTGATGGAGATTGTTTATGGGCATTAAGTTCGCCTTTTGTACAAACTATTTATTTTAGATGTACAAAAAAATAAATAAATAAAAAGGGTTTCTTTTTCAAGTCTTAATAACTTTTGTAGTTTATACATTACAGACATACAACACTTAGTATAAAGAGACCAAATAACTTGAAATCCGGAATAAAGAGTAAGTCAGTATCTTAACGCCCATATCCCCGAATAGAATGGCAGAGGCCCAACCAGGGCACCCACGACTAGCCGTAGACATATGATAGGTGGCAAGCCTATCGCCGACCGGGTACGTACTATACAATCCCGAGCAACTTTTTGTTATTAGAAAATTGGAAAACCCGAATTTTCTTTTTGTTGCCCGACCCGGGATTTGAACCCGAGACCTCATGCAGTCAAGTCCAACACCTGAACTGCTAGACCACAGACGCGATCTGAATAAACAGAAATGTTATATTACATACACATACATATCTTCACGACTGCGGCTGCAGGGCAAGCATAGATCAAGTGCCAAGTGAACGAAATTGGCTAGGTTGGCTAGTCATTCATAAATTATTACATTTTATACGTGGACGAAATAAGTCGTCTCGTCCCTACCCTTAATAATTTGTTTGTATGGCGGAAACTGATGAAATTCCGTTGACGTGATTGATTGATGATAAATTATTTTGTTTTGAAATAGGTATATTATATGTTAATAAAGACTATTATATGTTAATATAGACTATGCCTATGCCTGACTAGGTTTGATGACTATATTTGCCTTAATTCCGAATAACAGAATAGCTTTGATTTCCTTGTTGTCCAAGAGGTTAGCGTACTCGCCTAACATATCAACTGCGAGGCTCGAGTTCATTTCCCGGCGTGGGCAGACATTTGTGTGATAAATGTCTAGATGTTCATATTTCTCACAAGTTTTATTAAATTTGTTCTGGTATCCATTTGAACATTTCTATGTATTAGCAAAATGTATCACTACATAGTATAAAACAAAGTCCCTTCCTCTGTCTCTATGTTTACTTCTATGCTTAAGCCTTTAAAACTACGCAACGGATTTTAATGCAATTTTTTAATAGACAAAATGATTGAAGAGGAAGGTTCATATGACTTCTATTTAATACACGTGCTAACCCAGGGCGGACCACTAGTTTACTAATAAATCATGGTCTTTAGTATTAGTATCGTTGAGTACAACCCATATTCCAAAATGAATTTGCTTACTTTATATCTAGATTAAATTTGTGTAATTATATTTGTATTTATTAAAATATATGAAAAATAAAGAAACGAAAATTCACGTGAAAGAGCTGGCGGTAAGAAGTTCGCCGGAACAGCTAGTGCATCAAGTCTCGTCAGCTAGTTTACCCTCGAAAAATGTTTTTAAAATTTGCGGCGAAAACACAATACAGTGACAACGGCAAAGGTTAAATTACGTTTCAGAGACGAGGTCGGTCACCCATATGGCATTCGTCCAACTTGACTCTCTGTTACAAACTCTGGTACTACACATAATTAGATACGTTACATTCTACGAAAATATGGCACCCATTGATAATAGGCGTAGTTTTTACACACACATTTGGCTATAGTACTATACTACTGGAGGTTACACTTCTAACAAAGACCTGATTTCCAAATATTGCTTTCTCTCTCTAATGTACCAGCCTTCTCATTTTTACTTTTTAATTGACACCACAAGGGAAATACAAACCGATATAATAAAAAGTATCTTTACGCCCATATCCCGGAAGATGTAGGCGGAGGCACAACCAAGGCACCCACGGCTAGCCAAAAACAACAAATCCCACAATGCCACCCGGGCACATATTCAATCCCGGCAACGTTATTTTTTAATAGAAAATTGAAAATATACATTTTCTAAAATAGAGTCCACAATATGGAAAATACATCAGTAGAGCTACTCTTGATAGTCGATTTCATTCAAATTGAAATCAGATATGTCACTTTCGGTACTTTTGGACACAGTATCATCGAATTATGAATATTTCGTTAAAAAAATTAACGTATTTGGTAAAATAACTTATTGTTTATTATGAAGTAAGTGTTAATAATTCGCTAGTACTGTGTTCAAGACTGCTTGAGACATATTATCGAATACAAATTTCTAATTCCCATGAAATCGTGTTTGGAGAGTAAACCTACAGGTGTCTGTTAGGAGTACGTAGGTCACACAATAAGTTTAGTGTAACTAAAAAAAAACATGTTACGACCAAAATATTATGTATATTGCTTTTCAAAATAATCTCCTTTACATTTTTTTTATGCTATCGAACCATGTCTCAAAACAGGAGGACCACATGTTTTCTACGTGCCAATTGAAAGCTATCACTGCCTCTTCAGAGTTGGTAAAAGTAAAACCTTTCATAAAATCTTTAATTTTGGGGAAAATACAGAAATCACAGTGTGCCAGGTCGGGGCTTTGTTGTTCGACGTGTGTGAAGAAGCGTTATCATGGTGTAGGAGAATACGACTTTTAGGTCTCTTTCGCGAACTTTTTCTAACACCCTGGATAAACAAATGGTAGAATACCACTCGGCATTAACACTCTTTAGATGTTCCAGTGGAATTGTACAGATGGGACCCGCAGCTGAGAAAAAAAAAGCGATCATTATTTAAACTAACGTTTCTCGTCTGTCTCACTTTTGTTGGCCTTTACTCATTTTCAAACACCCATTCACAAGATTGGTATTTTTTTCGGGCTCAAAACGAAAAATCCACGTATCGTCTCCTGTGACAATGTCATAAACTGCATTAGAATGTGCGTGTTCACGAGGGATCTAACGACAAAAAAGTTTCCAAACTTTCAATTCTTCATGTAAAATTTTCTGAATTTGACTCATACCTATTCCCAATAGTCCTCAAATTGTCTTATAGGTAATCCGGGGGTTTTCTTCAATTAACCGCTTAGTAGTAGCCACATTATTTTCGTTGACGACCTCTCTCAAATTCAGCAAACCATTTTACAAAATATTTCCCGCCAATTGTTTTTTTTTAATACTAAGAAGGTTGCAACGTTTTAAAAATATAACATTCGAAATTCAAATCATTCTGATCAGCTAGAAGTGCAAAACTTTTAGTGTGCCGCATGTATATCTTCACGCCAAGTCCCTTACTGGGTTTTTTGTATTTGCTATCTCTGTTGTATTTCTGTTAGTCACAGGAGACAGCAAATACAAAACACGTCATTTGACAACTACTTGATGTACACTTTACCCAGTGCTCATCACTAAAAATATACGGAACAGCCCCGCTGGACCCCATTATCTACATCTACAGGATATAAGTTATAAGTAATTTATTCAAAATAATTAAACGTAGCTAAACTGTAAAAATCGACTCAAACAATTTATTTAAGTTTTTTTTGTTTTTTTTTTGGAAAATTGATTTCTTTATGGGGCTGGCTAAGACTTTTAGGCCATGCAGCCACGTCTTCCGTATGAATAAATTCTTTATGACATAGATGACAGGGTCAAGAGTAAAGCGGTGGCCTTGTTACTCAAGTTTATTTAGTGAGATTTGGCGGCAACGAGGAAATACACGATACACTAATTTATTCCTCATAATTATTTCGCTTGTGCACTTTAACTAAACAAAATTAAACTAATGCCACCTTAATTAACTAATTTTACTCAAAATATATGTAAAATTAAATAATTACGAAATAAATACGACCAACTTCTGCCACGATGGGGCTAAAACTCGATTTGATGACTCTTTTTTTGGAAAGTCTCGTGTAATTTTATTAACATCCTACTAACAGATTTGAGATTTTTTATGGTATTGGAAGTCAAGCAAACAAACAGATTTCCTGGCCGCCTAGAGACACCTACGTAATTGGTTGTTGGTGCGAAACTCTACCTTCTATCTCCCATCCTATCGTGAAAGGCAAATGGTCTATTTTGCAAAAGAAGCCCGGGCCAATGTGTTTACAGATTACATAAACTTACCAAGTTTCAATAGCATAGCTCTTATAGTTTCGAAAAAAGTGGTTCGACGATATGACGAATCTACAAGGGTTCCGTTTTTTTCCTTTGTCTATGGAATCCTAAAAACTTGCATTGCCTGGGATTCAATATGGGCCCGGTTAGCGACAGGCTTGCCATCTATCTCATGGTGGGACTTAGTGTTTTCAGCTAGTCGTTGGTTACCTGGTTCTGCCTCTGCTCATTGCTTCAGGAATATGGGCGTGAAGATACTTT
The DNA here is from genome assembly GCA_002245475.1 of Calephelis virginiensis. Lineage (NCBI taxonomy): Eukaryota > Metazoa > Arthropoda > Insecta > Lepidoptera > Riodinidae > Calephelis > Calephelis virginiensis. The sequence continues at coordinate 35,631 of NJDC01008375.1, read as the reverse complement.
TTATGTAAGAGCTTATAATATTGATGTACTGAGAACCAGATCACATATTACAAGAATTCAAGATTCCAACGTGACTTACGTGACACCAAGTACCAACAACGGTTTCAGAGCAAGATGGATATTGTAACGGAATGTTCTGATTTCAAGTTTTCAAACAGATTTTTTTATTTGGTACCTAATACGTTCTCTTACAAACTAGCAACCCTTCACAGCTTCGCACTGGTGGACTTCTGGAGTGGAAACTTCTATGTTGTTATTTATATATTAATACGTGATGCCAAAACTTTGGGATTTTTTACCCATTTTAACGAAAACTGCGCGGACGCAGGAGCATAAAATTTGGCACACTTATAGTTTATGTGTAGGAAAAGTGCAGAAAGCTAATATTTTTCAATAATATAAAGTACATTAAATCAATAAATAAAACATTACCTACACTACCGTGCATTTGACACAGTCACACAAATATATTGATGTTGACTATAAAAGATCACAGATGGCGCACTAACTATTCAGGAAACAAAGTAGTTGGTCTTGAGAAATGAAGATGGCGTTCTTATCAACAAGATATTAAAAGTTGGATATTAAAATATTAAAATAGTCGAATTTTGACCAATGGGCGACCACTAGTACATATAAAACCTCCTCTTAAATCACTCTATAAACGTACATAGATACATATCTTCTTGCAAAGTCCCTTACGATGGAAGTAGAGAATCTCGAGTCCAGTACAGTATGATCCTCACAGGACTGCCTGGCTTCCTTTACATTCATGTCCAATTTTATACAAAGATGTCGGTTTCGGAGACACTTGACATCAAACTTGGATAATTCCGATCCGGTGATAGATAATAATAAATTTATTATATAGACCCGTCACAAGTGCCTCTTGTAGGTTTATGTGAAATAAAGATGATTTATTACCATTATTATTATTAATACCCGAGGGATTTGTTCGTGGAATATCAGCCTAGGTCTCCCCGAGTTCCTACATCCATCCAAGGAAACGGTGATAACTCATTGTAGTTAGGGTTAAAACCAATTACATTTTAAAATTTTGTTCAAATATTATTATGTTATAAATGCGAACGTTTATATGTTTGTTTGTTACTTCGTCACGCAATAACTGTTGAACCGATTTTCATAAAATTTGGCACATACATAGAGGGTGACGTAGATTAACAAACAGAATAGTTTTTATCCCGATAAAATGTTCCTGCGGACTATTAACCAAGCGGGCAACGCCGCGGCAACAGCTAGTATGCTTTAAATCTAAATAATAAATTTGTAGTTTTTAAAAATATTAGCACACCACAATGTAGTAGAATATGTTGGTATAAACAAGTATCTTTTGTAACACATTGTAACACATACTCAGCAAATAAATAAATTTCATTTCACATTTTCATTTCCACATTTACATTGTAGGTACATCTGCTTTGTCAATCTTTCATCTGTCATTCTTTTCACGTGACTGAACCAACGGAGCATGCGCTTTTTCATTTTAATACCAATACTTTCTTTAATTCCACTCTTTCTCGGATCTCACTATAACGAACGCAGTCAACGAGCGTTTTACCACAGCTTTTTCGTAGCACTCACATTTAGACCGCATCTATTCTATTCTCGTGCCTTTTCTGACATACTCAACTTCTTCTTCTATAGAACAGCATTGGGACAAGCAAATAATTCTGCAAAGTAATTCAAGCATCCTGGCTTAAAACCTCATATCAGATCGATTCAGAAGCTCTTCTGCTATTATAAACTTTGTATAATTAAATAAATCTTGGTTGCTGAGAAGTTTGTTTCGCTGTTTCCTCTCCTGACTGACTAGGTTAGGACGCTCTGATATATGGAAAGTAGAATTACATTTAATATTTTCCAATGTCGGCGCTTGTAAAGATTTCCAAGCATCCATATTTTTAAGTTAGTTTAAGTATATTAACTACAAAAAACAACATTTAGATTTTATTGAAAAAAAAGAAAATCCGCTTAGTATTTGGCAAAACCCTCATATTACTACAAATCAAGCTATCTGCTATTCGGCGGCACGAAGCCAAAAACCCTATCTAACTTGAATAATATTCTCCATGTCCAATACTTGATAAAGGGATAGCGAATATTACTTATTCGAATTCAATAAAAGTGGAAAAACTAATTTCAATGCGCTTTGGATTAAATTTTTTAAACATAGTTATATTACGAGTATTAAGCTATTGCATAGCTTCTATCGTGGCCGTAGCGTGGAGACCGATTTAAAAATTCCGTAACGAAAATAACCTAACAGCCCCCACTCCGACCGGCACAGCGGTGATACTTTTTAATTTTGCCTTATATCGATGAATAGCAAAACTTTTAATGACTTTTTAATCACGCTTGTCTCTTTAGTTCAGCAACTCGCCTCCAGGTGGCATTGGTTGTATCGGCGTTACTGCGCATGTGTAATACCCCTCCTCGCCCTGCAATCTGTTGACGCATGCCTGCTTATGCAATAGCTTTATCGCGGCAGTCTCCGAGTGTCATCAGGTCATTTACAGGATTTTTGTAACCATCGGAATGGATATTAGACGCACTATGATATTTGACGCACTATATATTATTTCACTTTTTAAACATATGTGAGACATAACACACTTTACAATAACGAGTGCTGGTACAACGGAGCTGGTCTGAAGATGGAAGATGTAACGCTGGAACTTAGCTGCTGGTAAGCCCATCGAATTTTGACTCATTTGTTTCGCCTTAACTAGATCTATTCATATTTTCTGATGACGACGATTTGATGAAAAGTTACGGTATTCTGTTTCGTCATCTTTGCAATTCATCTAAAGCACAAAATTGAACAATGACATAATTGAGATGGTTTTTAACTATCATATAATATGGAAAGTCGAATGTCATCAGCTTATTTGAAAGCTTCGGAATGGATAAAGTTCCACTGAGGTAGCCAATTCAATTCATTTTTTAACATAGATGAGACTGCACAGTTACCGTAACATTAACGAATGTTGGTACAGCTGAGCTTAACTGATGATGAAACTCGAAGTTTAAATTAACCCTGGAATGCCTTTTGGTAATCCCATCGAGTTTGGACTCATTCGATTCGCCTTAAGTAGACCTATTCATATTTTCTGATGACGAGGTCTTGATGACTAGGGCCTGATGAATGAACTGAGAGGTGGCTAATGGATCTTAGTTTTAGAACAGAATTTTGTTAACCTTTTAAAACTTTATCAAAACCATAGTATTTTTTCCCAGATACAATATGGAAACTTGTTATCCTAATAACTTTACTGAAATATCTAACACATTATACGATTTCATCACTTTGTGGAAAAAAAAATTGATGAAATTGTAGATAGAGTGTTCGTCAGATATCTTTGCACGCTGAATAAAGTGGAACTACATGTCAAATGTCACCACATATACGGCAATTACCTTAAAAACGGTATTTTTAAAGTACTGTTACGACTTTGAGTACCTATATCTCGAAAACGAAGCGTCGTACAGCAAAACCCCAAAAACGCATAAGTAGGTATTAGGTCTACTATCGAACAGTGAAGAAAGTTCTCGAAAAGTCGTTGATAAGAGAACAACGTTTTCTGGAACATTCGCGGTCCGCGGCAAGTAGTACCTATACACAGCGCGCATTGTTTACGTATAGCGCCGCAGGTAATAAATCATGTCCTTGACGTAATCACCCGAAGATTCGGGAAGCGTCTATTGTGTTAGATTGTATGAGAAGTTTCTCGAACCATGGGCATAGCAGTATATAAGGAGGCATCGAGCCGCGACCCGCCAGTTCAATTTCGGAAGCGAAATCGAAGCGATCTCTACTAAGCGACAAGGAAGAATTATTTCGGCGAAACAGCGAGGACATTGGACCAGTGATTTTACTTAGCGATTCGGATTCTGTTAAGAGGATTTTTGTGGAAGCTTTCAATAAACGTCTTCTACGTTACAAACGGCATTTTATTACCCATAGCTCGTAACAGTACATAGTAATTTAAAAATAACTCCCTAAATAAATAACAAAAAAGATAGTGTTAATACTTAGAGTAGTACATAATACTTTATAATTTGTGACTATAAGTTTGATGAATCTGACTGTTTGTGTGAGTGTGTGTGCGTGCGTGTGTGTGATACACAGAGAGATGCGGACAGAGAAATATGTGGCATCGTAAATTTTGAACGGATAAATTGATTTCGATACAGGTTTTTTTTTCGATTACATGGTTCTTAGCTTCTTTACGATTAGCTTCTTTACTGATAAAGCCTTAATATCAGGAATTACTGAACATTTTTAGGATGTATGCTGTTAATAAAATCTATTACAAAGGCTTGATTACTTACATATATACTCTACCAAACTATAATGGTCAAGGACAATTAATATAATGAACTTGTTGCACACAAAAAGCAAAAACATACAAAATACAAGAGCAGTAATAAATAGCAGTAGTAAGGAGTGATAATAAAATGGATGGCATCGTGTGTGTATAAATAACGTTTGTACTTAGAACAAATAAAACATGTTAGTAATAAATAATTATACTTATATTCTTCAACTGGCGGTCAGGATTAATTTGCTCTTTCTGTTTGATATGGTTTAAATACAGATTATTTTATAAATATGCCAAGATCATAATCTTTTTTATGGTTTATAAATAACAGACATAAAACGCTCAGTATAAATGGCCCAAAATACTTTAATACAATAAAATTCGAAAGGTGCAATAAAACTTGAACGCATAGGCCATATCCAGACCAGACCTTCCTATCCCCTTTGTGATAATGAAAACTCAACCATTCTAGTTTATTTAAAAAAATAATTGCCATAACAAGAGCGGAAGTTTGTGTGAGAAATCAGTTGATATTCATTATTGATTTAAAAAAAAGTTTAGAAAACACTATTGTTTGCTACATATGTGTCAGCCGGCACAAAGTTTTGTTTAGAGTACTGTAGTCGGTGTTTTTATTCTGTAAGGCAGCGCATCCACATCCAGAATCAGTGCTGTCATATCTATTTTTTAAAAGAAACCAGATAACATCTAAAAAACTGCATTTTTACATCAAAACCAACTACTATTTATGCCATTTAAATCAGTTGAAAATGCTATTTAAATAGATAGGTTCCTCAATCAGTCATTAGTAGGTATCATTGTCAGAATTCTATATCATATCCAATAACATAATATCCTAATATCAAAGACAATATTACACATACTAATCTCTAGTAACATCAATTGGACTCCACGAGTGCTTGCTTCCTGAGCTATCTGGTTTTCGAAAGCTGCCATTTGACCGATTTATTTAATCACTTCTTTTGGCAGTTTGTAATTGTAGAAACATTTCTTCGAAGTTCTTCATGTAGGATATTTAATTCGGATATACACATGCGTAGTTTTGTACTAGACATAAGCAAACGATAAAACTGATCTGAAGTGTTGGTTTAATACTCAAATAACATACCAGAAAAAAAGAGCTTTAGAACTATATACACATTTTTTAGAGCTGGCAATGTTAAAGTAGAGCTAAGTTGACAACACTAGCAGTTTGTGGCTTATGCTTTCAGCTTGATGTTCGCCTTTCACGAGCTGCCAAGCAAAAATGCAGTTAGTTTATTGAATACAGAGGACCAAGACCAACGTATTATTTCTGTTTACATCGTCATATTACTGATAAGCTCTCTAAAAAGTACAATATAATAATAAAAGATGTATTATCCATACGTCGGAGCAATCAGAAACTGTAAGTTATGATATAAATGTTATCTTGTCATGACAGATGAAACTAGGTTGTTAAATCTTATCTTAGGTAGATAATGAATAAACGATATTATTTTGCGAACTGTCTTCAAACAAACACAACAAGAAGCATAGATGACTCTAGTAAAACTAGCGAATAGTTCCTAATATTTTTATGTAAGTATAAGAGTTGCACTTTCAAAATTGGTCAAAGCAGTACTACTTAAATAATCGCTTCAAATCATTTAGTTTTATTTTTTAACCGACTCCGACCTTATCGACGACTTTGATAAGGTCGTCAACCTCTGTTTATATTGACGACCTTTTGATGATTGTAAAATTGTTAAATGTGGTTGTTGCAGTTTTACTTTGCTAAATTATTTAATTCTAACGTTTTAAAATACTTTTTTTCTCTTTGGTTAAAGTTGTATATTAGAGATCGTTCTGGAGAGGTAAGACTACCTTTGTGCACTTAAGTTAAATGTTATAAGTGAAAGAGAATGTATTATTGTACTTTTGGTGCATAGGAAAGTGTATTCATTCATTCATTCTTCTCAAATCTAATAAATCTAAACTTATTTTAATCATTACAAGGAATTTACTAATGCAGACTTGTAAATAATATAGTCATAGTCATATTATTCGTTTTCGCATCGAATATTGTTAAATCAAGTTTAAATGTCAATTATAAAAAATACTCGTAGTATAAATAAGTAAGTAGATAACCATACTATTAATACGTGAAGCAAAAACTTTGAACCCCTTTTTACGAAAATTGCGCGGACGGAGGAGTATGAAATTTGAAAATTAAAATACATACAAAAACATAAAGTTAAACACTTGACCTCCTTTTTTTTCGAATTCGGTTAAGAATGAAAAAGAGGTTCCTTAAACATTATACAGAATGTTGTGAAAGGGTACTACTTATTACAATTGAATTTGAATTTGAATTAGATTCCTAATATATTTATTCACGTAAGTAGATCTATAAAGATTCTCTAACTATCTATCCCTAAATCACATTCATGAAACCTACCTTGACGAACATAAATAAAATTATTCTATAATTATCGATAAGTGTCTGTTGTTTAACCGTCTTCAACAAAGGAGGAAGTTGTTAATTCCACTGCATACAGTGGAAAAAATCATAATTTTTTTGTACGTTTATTACACGATTAGTCGGCGTATAGCAACCCGATTTTGATCATTCTTATTTAGAAAGAATTAGATAGGTCATGGTTCAGAAATGGTCGAGTTTTGTTTAGTAGTGATTGTATTAATGAGTTTCACATAAACAAACATATATGCATTTCTTTTAAATGTAACCAAAACTTATGAGTCGGATGTTGATAAAATTTATGTGGTACCATTTCGGAATTATTTGCTATTTTTCGAAAAAAAGATTGTTAAATATCGAAGTGGTACCTAATAAAATATCTGAAGTCGCTTTTTGCGGTTTTGTTGCGTTTAATAATTATTTGAAATTTCATTACAACCCTGTGGGGAACCCACTAACTATTAATTATTTAATCACATACTTACTTATTTGCATAATTTATCAGAACACATGTTTATAAGTAATATATAAATTTATCTTTATTTATATTTATTAATATATAATATAACATAATTATATTTTATACACATAATCTTATACATAGATAATATATAACACAACAATAATATCGTATACAATAATAATACAACAATAATATATAACTCACAATATTGAATATATAAAATATATATTTATCGTGACGTTCAAACGCGCCTCGGCCGGGTCGCCGGGATCAATGTGAACGAGCCGCCGAAAACCTGTCTCGCCGTGATTATGCATTTTTTGTATGCGCTTGAGTGCATCGCGCGGTGACCAGTCGACTCGAGAGCTCGAACTAGTGATACGTATTTTCTCCCGCTCGATTACCGCCACTCGCGATCGCTTGTGCTTAAGCTATATATTTGTACTTTAATGCTATCAGTGCTTATACAGTTAGACTCCTTGCTTGGCTTAGCTAAGTGCTTCCTCTCGTTGTACCTTCCATCCTGTGTTATTTGTGTGTTTGGACATTATACCAAAGAAACCGTAAGTTGGACTTTTATTCATCTAACCAAACAAACCAACACACAACTTAACCGCAACCCCTATGTTATTATGCACTGTATATAAAAGTTAACCACATTTACATTTTTAGGTCCGTAGCTTAATTACATCCAATTCAAATTAATTTGCTTGCTATGGAACCATTAGTTGAAATACCACGTCAAGAATGGCCAAATCTGATTGGCTTATATGACACCCAATGGCCAAAAGGGTCTCCTGCTTCTTGCGTTTTAGACACACAGCGGACACATCCAAATTTTATGGAAACATTTGACTTCAAAGTTTACTCTGCTTTTGGTGAAAAATCTCATGGAATTGTTGCAATAAGTGATCAGGTATTTTATCCACTTTTATGCATATTATAAGGATTTTTCATAATCAGGCAAATAAATCAGGAATAGCATTAGCCAAATGATAGAATTCGTATTATAACGCCACGCTATTATGGTCCATTTGACTCTATATAAAAGTGGTGTGAATGTCAGTTTGTCGAAAAAATATAACCAAAGGCTCGTCGAACTCCTAAGTTTTATATTTATAACCTTTTCAGCTAACGAAGCCCATTAACATAACAAAATCCTACTAATATCACAAATACGGTAGTTTGTATGTTTGTTTGTTTGTTACTCCTTCACGCTTCAGTTTTTGCTGAACCGTTTTTACGAAATTTGTCATACACATAGAGAATAACTTGCATTCACACATAGGATATTTTCTATCCCTAAGAATGTTCATGTGGGACCATTAACTACGCTGTCAACGCTTCGGGCAGCAGCTAGTATTTGATAATGTCTCATAGCATGCCGCTGGTGCTGTGTCTTCCACAAAATCGTAGTCAAAAGGGAAGTAGAAGTTCTGCAATAAGTTCTTTTTAATCTTAGCTGCTGATGTAAGAGAGTAAGATAAATGCAGTCGAAATGAGAGCGCTACTGTGAAAATCTGTGGTGTAACGCTCGTTGACTGCATTCATAACAGTAAGATCTAAGAAAGAGTAGGGTTGAAAGAAAGTGTTGGTAATAAAATTAAACAGGGCACCGCTGGTTCGTTCATGTGGAAAGAATGACAGATGAAAGATGTATAATTCAGATATACAATGTAGATGGATGTAGGTACCTGCGATGACTAAGGTGACATTCCACGATCAAATCATTTGGATACTATCCGAAGGTAGTGTGAAGAGTCTCTGAAAGCAGTGTATTTGTATGAAAAGGGTAATTAATGTGGAGGAAGCCAGACAGGTCTGCCTGGATCGTGAGATGTTGCACTCGATAGTCTCGGCCCATCCGGTAAGGGACTTGGCGTAGGGTATGTATGTATGTGATCTAATGCATCAGTTTTTTCATTAATTGTATATAATATATAGAATATGTGTAAATCTGACCATGTCTAAAATCACTTCAAACGTATTTTTCTTTATTAATTACAAAAAATCTTTTGTCATTACATTTAATTTTTCATTTTAGTTTGGATGGTATGAAGTCATGATTTGTCCAATTAATGATATATCTAAAATAGAGAAAGCCTTACTTAACACAAAGTTAATTGATTGGGATAGAGAAGTTATTATTCCAGCAGCAGCACCAGATGTCGAAGATTGCTTAAGAAAATTAGAAGAAAAATTAAATATAAAAATTAAGATATTAGAACATGTTAATATACATGTTCTGGGGAAGCAAACTAAGATTTTCGAAGATTTAAAGTAAGTAGAGTTTGTCATTTATAACTATAGGTATATACAATTCATTTATACGTTTATCACCTAACTCCTAAACGGAGAACCCATTTAATTGAAATGAATGTACCTATAATACTAATAATAATAATATATAAACGTACTGGTGCTTGTAAATAAAGGAAGGAAATTTCGGAAAAAAACATAATTAATGAACTTGTATACATATTTTCAGGACCCCTCCTAATACACGTGTAAAGTCATTAAAACCAGAAGATGTCAAGGTGGTAGATGAGACTTGGACGTATACTAATAAATATACTCATTCACTTTTCGAAATCCTCTCTAAGAATGGACTTACTTATGTTCTATATGTAGAAGATAAACCAGCAGCTTGGGTAGCCATTGCAACAGATGGCGCTTTTACACATTGGTATTGTCTGGAGCCATACCGAAGACGAGGCTATGGAGAATTTATTATAAAATATGCCATAAATGATCGGCTGAAAAAAGAAAAACATTGTGTGGCATTTACTGTTGAAAAAAATAAAGTGGCTCAAAATATGTTCGACAGGTTCGGTTTTGAAGTGTTTGGACAATGTAAATGGTTATCTGTTAAACGACAGTAAATATTTGGGATAATTTATCTGTTAGTTAAGACTTATTACCTTTTTGGACTACATATAATATATTATTTGACAGTTAAAGACTTTTTGGAATGAAATTCTGGTCATCATATTTTAAAAGTTAATTTTGACAATACGCAAAACAGTACAGATGTATGTACCTGTATGATGTAATTCGGATATTTATTTACTTATTTCGCATCTAAGACCAACATCAGTTATACTATGAAACAGTAGGTAATAGAAACAAAAATAGAAACAAAACAGTAAGCCAATAACAGGCATTCCCTTATAGACATATTATTAATCATTAAAAAATACGTTAAAACTCCAATATGACACACGAAATATATCGATGAGCAGAAATAAGTAATGGTGAACAGAATGACTAAAAAATAAAAAAACGAAGTAAGAATAATCAAAAATATTTAAAATTAGTAAATCACTGCTAAAGTAATTGTTGCTGTAACATCATCGCCTTGCTTTGGGCACCTTCATTATAAATGATCTTAACGTAATGACCATTTATTAATATCAGCAAAAAATACAAAAAATATTTTGTTATTACTATGTTTGTTTTATTAACATTTAGCAAATCGTATTTAAAACTATTGTGTAAAATGTGATTTGCTAAATGTTGCTCACAAAAAGTGACCTTGCAACAACAATATTTATATAAAATAACTTGCCGACTTGGCGAACTTCGTGTCGCTGAATGTTATCATCTTCGGTTGGTATGGATTAAAATATTGGTTTTTCCCTTTTTCATTTCTGCTATTTTCCCGGATTAATTATTTATCTACACTAATATTATAAAGAGGAAAACTTTGTTTCGTTACGTGCGTGCGTGCGTGCGTGCGTGCGTGCGTGTGCGTGTGTGTGTGTGTGTGTGTGTGTGTGTGTTTCATTGGAGCTTTTTGCTCCGAAACTACTGGACCGATTTGAAAAAATATATTACCATTAGAACATTTTCTGACATTATCGCTGATAAACATAGTCTACTGTATTTCTATGAAAATCCGGGTCAGGCTGCTAATGTATTATATAGATTAGATATAGATCTTAGATTACAACTAGAATAACTTTAAGTAAAAAATAGCAATCAGCAATCATACCGCGATCAATTATTGCTATGTATTTTCATGTAAGAGGTGCGAACAAGCACATGGCTCTTCTGAAACAATCAGGAGAGCCATTTGCCATATAATCTTGACCTATAGACAATATCGGTGCTACACGTGCAGTGATCTGTGGCCAAGATGATTGGCTCATTGAGCAAGTGCAAGGCTTATACAAGGGTAGCCATTAGTACCCTTATATACCTAAGCCTTACTTATACGCTCAGAAGGATGAGGTCGGTAAATTTCTACCCGGGTAATTTGGTGTACAAACTCACTATCTTGGTCTTATTGATTTAATCTATTGTGTCTTAAAAATATTGCAGATTGAATAGCAATGAAGTAATTTATTTACTTGTCGCCTCTGTGGTCTAGCGGTCCGGGTGTTGGACTTGACTGAATGAGGTCCCGGGTTCGAATCCCGGGTCGGCCAACAAAAAGGAAATCGGATTTTTCCAATTTTCTAATAAAAAAAATGTTGGTCGGGATTGGAAATGTGCCCGGTTGGCGATAGGCTTGCCACCTATCATATTGTGGGACTTAGTGTCTTCGGCTAGTCGTGGGTGCCTTGGTTGTACCTCTGCCTACCTCTTTGGGGATATGGGCGTGAAGATACTTTATGAACAATTAAGAACTGCTTTCAGTAACTTTTTTCTAAAGTACTTTGTTTTGAACTTTGCTTTCATTATAATAGTTATAGGAACTATGAGTATTGAAATGTCATTAAAAATAATTAATTTTGAACTGAGTAAGAGTATTGAGTGAGTAGGTACGGTGCCGTTTCGGAAGAGTAGGTACTGTGACTAACATTGTGACACGGCAATTTTATGTTATTGGAATTTTATGATATTAAAAGGCAAACAAGCAGACGGATTTCCTGGTATCAAGAAATTCACGCCGCCTAGAGACACCAATGGTAGTAATGTTGCATTGCCAACCTGAGGTGGGAATATTAGGCCTTGAGCAAAAGAAAGTTTACTGGCTACGAAACCCTCCGAACCGGAACACATAAACAGCAAGCATTGACGTTATGGCGGCAGGAATATGTAAGGTGTTGGTACCAATCCGAGCGAGTTACTGTCAAACTTTACCACCTATTAGGATGTCACGGTGTTAGTGACGGTAAGCCTGTGCTCGCCTTTTACAAGCTGCCAGGCAGGAAAGCAGATGATCTATTCGTCGAAAGAGTCCGGACCGACATGGGGACATGATTCAGCCGAATATTCGGTTCGGTACAAAATGGGTCGAATATTCGGCCGAACATTCGTTTTCAGTTGAACCCATGTTTGACATATCTACTTATTATGTAATTATGCTACTTACTAACTCAATTATTTTTATGAATCAGAATCAGAAATATTTCGAGACAACCTGGGACTTGTGCATGTGAACAATTTTATAAATTAGCACCAGCATTCGCTATAACTTCTTTTCACACAGTAATAGAATGACACATTTTTATGTGATGAATAATAAGGTCAATGAAGAAGCAAACCAGTTTCCTGGTGGTAAAAGACATCCTGGCCTAAAGACACCATAGATGTTACAGTTGCATCGTTGCCCTATGGCCGGGGTGTTAGGCCTATTGTGAAAGTCTACCGGCAACCCTATCCTCCGGAACTTGACACTCTCATTAATACGGCAGGAAAACGTAAGGCGGTGAATCCCCATCCAATCAACACAACACAGCACTGGACCACTAGTGCTCTTGTTGGTACTGACCTATATTTTAACCTGTGCTCACCTATTACGCACTGCATGGCACAGAGGAAGATAATCTATTCCACTCAGTGGACCCTGGCTAACACAGGGAAATAATTTAAGGATAGTAAAATGCAAAAGACGACTTTGTTTGTAATATCATATATGCAGAAAAATAAATCCTCCTGGAGTAATGCTTATGAGAAACTAATAAAATTGACAAGTACTGGCGGAGGTGATCACTTTCCTCCAGGTGACCCACTTGCTCGTTTGCCTCCTCTTTTGTATCTTAGATTAATTTGCTTAGTCTCCTGGCATTTAGATTGATCTGGATGCAATTTCTTGGTAGAGACTTCAGCAGCTTGTTGCTCATTCTGAAGCACGCAGCACTGCTTGAGGTACAATGGTTCACTTGTCCAGGAAGTTTTTCCCCGATTGATAAAATTCGAAGACAATTAATGCTCGAAGGACCACAAAGAATCTAGGGGCTTTCGCAAGCGTCCTACAGACTTTTGATGATGATTATGTTAAATAAATGATGATTGAAATAACTATACTTTTCGGAACTTGCTGGTACTATATAATATAAAGTTCTTTGATACAAACACTTATGACTCAAACACTGATTATTGATTTATCTTAAAACTATAATAAAATGGTTATATGATATTTGATTGATTAGTATTGATTGATTATGGTAGAAGCTTGACGAGCGACGCGAATGATTAATATGATTTGATCTTGATATTGATTATGATATTGATTTGATGAGAACGCTCG
>NJDC01008375.1:0-21715 GCA_002245475.1 Calephelis virginiensis | reverse complement strand
CTGATGCTGCATTATGCTTAAGCATATGATCAATGTACGGTCGAAGCCCGTACACTACTAGTATTTTTGCAATCGACTACACAAGAACTTTGATGAACCATTTTATTTTATTTACTTAATTAAACTGAAATACGTGTTATTGTTACATATGTTCATAAACAATAAAGAGCCACCCGTAGTTCTGTATTGTCCGCAGCGGGCGCTGACATCACTTTTGTGTCCCCCACTATGCCTTACGCACCCAGCGAATAGAATTCACTTTAATGGCGATGAATTTAAAAAAAACTTTTTTTTCTTTTTTAAATCAAAAACGCCTGACTTCTTATTTCATCAGTTATTTTCCAGTGAAAGTCTGTTGACGACAACAGACCGACAGACATACAAAATACACAGTGTCCAGTGGCTGATTTCTAAGTTTGAACTAGCGTTAGAGTGGCACGGGGGTGGGGTGGGTGGGGTCGTTAGAAGCGCAAGCGCTGCGGAGTGCGGATGTTTTAGTAGCTCTGGAACAGTGGAGCGGAGGTCACGATTTCAAGTGAATTTTCGCTGTCTGTAGCACACGCCGACAATTCAATAATCGTTACAACATTCGTCGATTACGTGATGGACCATCCATTGACCTTATTCAGTCAAGGGTAGTAAGGTTAAGGGCAACAGGGTCAACACTTAATAGACCCAAGCCAGGACCCTCACCATTGGTGGCCACCGATGAAAACGTCGAGCGAGTTATGCTCTCCGTCATTGAAAATCCCCGGTTATCACCGCGAGCACGTTCATCTATTTCTGGGAATTACAAAATCAACGCTGCAAGTAATTTTGAAAAAAAAAACACTCAAGTTCCATATGTGCAAAATTCAAATCGTTCAAGATTTACACGATTCTGACTTTGAATTAAGAAAAAGTTATGCGGAGGTAGTGCTATCAAGATTTCTTACTGTAATTATAGGGCCTCATTTCTTTAGAAATCAAAGGGGCCAAACTGTTACTGTGAATTCTCAGAGATATGCTCACATATTAAATGACTTTTTTATACTTGAACTTCCGAATAGTCCATATTTCAACCGAAACACATGGTTTTAGCAGGATGGGGCCACAACTCATACTGCTAATGTGTCCATTAATGCAGTGCAGCAGTTATTTTCAGAAAAAATCATATCCCGAAACGGTACCATACCGTGGCCGCCTAGATCACCTGATTTGAGCCCATGTGACTTTTTTATGGGGATACATATTGTGTCTACGCTACTTATATTTATATCGTATAAAAACTGGTTATTTTATTAGTACATACATATACGACAGACATGTATTTGTTAGTGTTGATAATTTCAATTTTCTGTCAGTTATACGAGTAAGTACAAGTAAATAAGTTGCTTCGCTTAGGGGTAACTCAAGATTTAATTTTTCCATTGAAAATACTGCAACGTTTTATAGGTACATTTTTTTTAAGTTGTTATTTCTTTTAATAATATTAAATAATAAAAGGTACAATTTAATGTTTCATAAAGCAAAGTAAAACATCAAAAGTAATACAATATACTTCACTTTTTACAAGCTGCAGAAAATATATTATTATAAATAAAAAGTACTTCAATCAAGTGAAAACGGATATTAATTAAGAGGTTTCCTCCCCGAAGAGGTAGGCAGAGGTACAACCAAGGCATCCACGACTAGCCGAAGAAACTAAGTCCCACAATGTGATATGTGGCAACCACACGGGCATATATCCAATCCCGAGCAACATTTTAGTTTTATTAGAAAATTGGAAAAATCAAATTTTCTTTTTGTTGCCCGACCCGGGAATCGAACCCGGGGTCTCATGCAGTCAAGTCTAATACCTGGACCGCTACACCACAGAGGCGACATTAATTTAAACTTTATTCTTTTCCAAGGTATAATCTATTTTAATGCAAAAAATTATCAAAAACGTTTGAGCTCTTATGACGTTAAATGGAACATACGTACACTTTCGTATTTATAACACAGAAGGGAAGTAAAGATTTAAGGTACCTATCTTAAGTCCGTTAAATACGTTTGGAATAATTCAGTACGGTAAAATGTTACATAAATTCAACGGGATAAAAATTCGATGGCACGAAATCGAAGTAAATCTATTTGCTCCATAGATGCACCTACAACACACATCAGTAATTTTCCGTACGGAATTTTTACGGATTTGCTCCTAATGAAATTCCGCAACGGGAATGCGAACGAATGCTATTAACCAGTCAACGGTCCGCAGCCCATATCGGGTTCCGACCCGATTTGGGCCTCGACTGCCGCGCTCCATTCTTAATTCCAGTTTGTTCAAGTAAACTTCGTGTATCCAAACAATTTTTTTTTAGTCTGTAGCAGAATAAACAACCCTTCATATTAAAAAGTTTGAAGTATGTCAACATAGTAAAAAAATTTTCGGAACGAGTTGAGTTGGCATGATTTATTCATCCGTTGCGCTTTTTTCGAGTATGTGGCCGGTTAGTGACTTGAAAACAAAAAGTGATCTGAAAATGTGTTAGTTAAGTGTTAAAATTATATTTTGGTAAGTGATAAACAATTTTATAAAACATTACACATCATTTAACTAGTTTTACGTAAAATTTAGCGATATTTAAGTTGGTCATGTATGTGTGTATGTACTTGTGACGTAACGGCCCGCTCGATTTTAACTATTTCTAATTATATAATAAATTATTCTTGTAAATAACATTTGTAATATGTTTATATGACATACCTACAGATAAAACATATAAGTTTTATGAGTGTCTTCCACTAAATACTCCATAATAAGAGATAATAAGAGATTAAATAGCACGGGACACTTTTTCGAACATGCAAGAATTTAATTCTATAGAGCTTGTGTTGTAAAATATTTGCATGGACATTGTTGTTTTGTAATAGCATTCTATTAAACGTTTCATGTTTTTTCGAATAAAGTATACAGAAGGTAAATAAAACACGTTTGTTTTTAATAAGAAATGTTTTTTTTTTCTTGGGAAAATTGGGAAAAAACACGGAAAGTTTTTTCACATTTTATTTGTTGCAAATTTTAAATTTAAATTTTACGTTATTACGTAGCTTAATTCTCAAGGATTCTAAAAATATATACAAGTATATGTTTTTAAAACATAAATCGAAAGATATCATCGTTATTCGCCAATTTTGTTTTGCCGCCATTTTTCTCCAAACGTGCTGGCCATCGGCGGAAAAATCGCTTTTGCTTTTGGACTGTTGACCGGTTAAAAACTTACATTTAATAAATTTAAAAAATGTATGAAAGTTAAATTGTATGGTAAGGGTTATCATAAGATTTCAGAATATTTAGAAGACAGAAATGCTTGGGATTAATTGCTCCTCATACCAGTCTCTACAAATTGATTACAAATGTATTAAACTTTTGTAAATTAGATTTATAAGAAAAAAGACAAGCCCGCTGAGTTGCTTTCGCCAGATCTTCTCAGTGAGAGGCCGCGTTCCGATCCAGTGGTAGTTTTTAGAATTATATAAACGCGTTACAAAAATCTTTGTGTAGATCTACGTAATTAAATCTAAAAGTGGTTACCCATTGGTCGAAATTTGAACTTAATTAATTTCAATATCTTGTTGATAAGAACGCCATCTTCATTTCTCAAGACCAACTACTTTGTTTCCAAACTTTATAGTACGCCATCTGTGATCTTTTATCGTTATCGTCAATATATTTGTTTTTGTGTTAAATGCATGGTAGTGTGGGTATAGTTTTATTTATTGATTTACCGTCCTTTATAAGCATTATTATAGAAAAATATTAGCGTCTTGTACTTCTACACATAAACTATAAGTGTGCCAAATTTTATACTCCTGCGTCCGCGCAATTTTCGTAAATAGGGGTCCAAAGCTTTGGCCTCACGTATTAATATATAGAATTTGAATTTGAATTTTGTGTCGGGCCTAAGAACCGATATTTAAACCACACCAAACCACATTTTGTACATTCGTGAACCCGAGTTTTATGTACAGCATACGGGCACTCGTGTTCCCAACACACAAAAAGCTAAAACAGTTTGACCTCTTTGTATCAATACATTTTATATCAATTTTAACACTAATTCGCCGTAACCTTTTCTCCTGTGATTTTCTAAAGTGAACAAGTGGCCAAAAGGACCCGTTTCTTTTATATTATATGCTCACGACAATAGTTCCTTTCCTTTGAAAAATCCGTAGCCTAACTTCGCTTTTGTTAGGAGTTTGAAAAACCATTGAGTGTTAGATCTACGATATACTTAGAATCGATTATACGCATTGTAAAGGTATTTGCTCGAATGTGTAGTCCGTTGGCAAGCTATAACATTGAAATTCAAATAAATAAATTTAAAACAATGTAAGGTAAACATTTGGTAAGAAAAAAATTGCTATAGCAAAATATTCCTCTTTTGAAGTAAAACTTTCTTAATCGACGTATGATAGTTTTACCGTCATATTTCTGTGTTGTTTTCATTGATCTCTTAATTACACTCTTCAACCTAAGCCTCTGTATGTTATCGCTGAATTTCACACTGCGTTCTTTGTGATTTTGTTTTGCTGTCTGGTATATCACGGCCTGCGGCCTCGCTGTGAGCAATCTTGAATATATCGCGAGATGTTTTCGCAATATATAAAGTTTTTTTAAAGAGATTTTTTCTGCTACGATCCATGAAAAATTATGCCATAAAGAAGTCACTTCGTAGATGTTAGTTGTTCACTGGTGGAAGAGTGCTTTGCCACAGCTTGGCCGGATAGGCATCCACCGCTTTACTTATTCCTGCCTCCATAATGATTCAGTAAGGTTCCGGACCAGAGGGTAGGGTAGCTGATTGCACTAACGATAAAAAAATCGCATTTACTTTTTCGTAATTAACTCAGAAACTAATGATGTTAATGTTTTAGGAACTTTATGTTTTTATGTGGATTAGAAAAGTTATAAAAATTTTTTTTATTCTTTAAAATTTGCCAATCAACATACGAAAACTGAAATATAATAGAGCTAATTCTGATATGCACAAGCTAAACCTTATTTAGATGTATGCTGTTTTTTTTAAGGAAACAAAAACAAAGGAGATGGAACATTATGTCAGAATAGAACATTATGTCATTATGTCAGATTAGTCCGGACTTTTTTATAAATCTTGTTCCATACTTTAGGGTTGCCTGGAAGAGATCGCTGCCTTGGCGATAAGTCGACCTTTGTGGATCTTCTTAGTTTAAGTTTTTTTTTGTGATATTGGGAAGCAAACAAGCAGACGGATTTCCTGATGGTAAGAAATTCACGCCGCCTAGAGACATCAAAGGTGGTAATGGTGCGTTGCCAACCTGAGGCCGGGATGTTAGTTTAGGTTATTATATTTGTAATTTCGTTGTATTTGGTGCACAATAAAGAGTTATTGTATTGTATTGTTTTATTGATTTCTAACTACTTATATTATTTTTACAGAATTGAAAACGAGTTTCTCAATTGAACTGTACGTTTTTTTGTATACTTGTTACGCGATTACTGAGCTAATAGCATATTTTAATGTTTTTTTTTAAATATAGTTATTTTATGATTCCGAGAAATTGTCATATCCATTTTACCATGTTCCGACCAGCGGTTTTTGTATTACACCTACCTAATAATGCACAAATTTTAGTCTATACTGACCTCATGATCATTGACTGAAAATCATTGATGATTCATTTTAAAGTATAACTATCTTTCGCTATCTTATGATAAAAGAATTATCAAATTGCGAGGTGGTATTAAAAATCGGAGTTAGTTTTTGCAGTATTACTGCACTTAAATTAAACCTTAACATGTGGTTTTTAACACATTTTTATTATATTTAGTATTCAATACATTTTTATATATGTATACTTATTTTGCGCCTATACCAGTTCACGTTGGGAACTCAATTCTGAAGTTATTGATCAATATGTATACCTAGGTCAAACTGTTCAGTTAGGTAAATAAAAATAAAGAGGTCGATCGCCGAATCCAACACGGATGGGCAGCGTTCGTGAAGCTAAAGGGTATCTTTTTGTCCAAATTACAGCAGAGTCTAAAGTCGAAAGTATTTGACCAGTGTCTATTACCGGTGATGACATATGGAACTGAGACTTGGCCGTTACATGTTGACCTCTTAAATAAGCTCAGAGCCGCTAAGCGTGCTATAGAGAGAGCTATGCTCGGTGTTTCTCTGCGTGATATGATCCGCAAGAGAACGAGAGTAACTGACATAGTCCAGAGAGTGAGCAAGCTGAAGTGGCAATGGGCAGGCCACATTGGTCGCAGAACTGACAACCGCTGGGGAAGAAAGGTTCTCGAGTGGCGGCCCCGCACCGGACAATTAGTTGGCAACGCACAATTACCTAGGTATCTCTAAACGGCAGCAAATCCGTTTGTTTCCTTGACTTCCAATACCATAAAAAATCTCAAATCTGTTAGTAGGATGTTGATAAAATTACACGGGACTTTCCAGAAAAAGAATGATCAAATCGAGTTTTGGCGCCATTGTGGAAGAAAGCGGTAGTTTTTTCGTAATTATTTAATTTGGCGTATATTTTGAGTAAAATTAGTTAATTAAGTTGGAAATTAGTTTATTTTGTTCAGTTAAACCTCGGCATGACTTTGTATGACGACTTATGACTATTTTAAAAATAATTTATCAATACGGAGGACCTCTCAGCATTGCCTTAATGTCTTAGCCGGCCCAAGAAAGGGGCAAATCAAGCCTAGCTTTGAATTAATTATCTTGAATAAATTACTTATAACTTATATCCTGCAGATAATGCGATCCTGCTCATATTTACATTCTTATTGTGTCTATGGGTTAGTGTACTGTTATTGTACTGGGTCGAAGAAGAGTATTTTGGGAGTTTTATAAGGTGGGTTCACTGCGGAATAAATGTCCAAGATAATATAAAATTATTTCTGATTGCTAAAAAATGAAAAAAAAATTATAACATTTGGCGTGTACACCAAGTTGAAAGGCCTCTTGCTAATAAAAATACATGTAAAATTTATTACTTATACTCTAACATGTATTTTACTTACTACTTTTAATAGTTAGTTGAATACCATATTACAAATTCTCCTAAGCTATTTTGGCTTACTGTGTTAGGTGGCTAGCTGACCAATGTTTATTTTTATTAAAAAACTAACTGATCCGGCGAACTTTGGACAAAATTTGAGTGTGGTTTTTCCCACCTTTTCCGCAATTTTCCCGGTTTTAATGTTTATATGCTTCTTTTCTTAACAATAACCAATACAACAAACAAAGAAGTGGAAAAATTGGTCCATCTGTTCAAGCATGATGCGATGAACAGGCGAAAGGGAAGTTTTGTATTTTTACATTTATATAGATTAGAAAAAAACATATTTTTCTTTTTATTACCCAAAGGGAAGATTGCAGCCATGGCATCATGAAGTCAATTTCAACACCGGACCGCTAGACCACAGAGGTAATGGATTAATTATTGTAATTTGTCCAGGGATATATATTTGTTCATTATTTATTTAGTTTTTCTGTCATTAAAATAACTTACTTTTATATTGATTGCAACCATCCCAATCATCAAGTACCCTTGAATCCATAATAATTAATTAATACCAATACTCAACATGTGTTTCCAAGATTTTGAACTTGATATTCTTCTGGGCCGATCTGATTTCAAGTGTGATTTTAATTCATGCCATCGATCTTGAGGCAAAAGCTGTAATACATCGTCACTCATTGGATTTAAAATTTTTAGAAGATAAAACTTGATGCGTGTATCTAGGTTAAGGTCAGTTGTACAGACAATTTTGGGATCTTTGATCTCCATGATTAGGGATGTTACGATCCGATAAGCCGGAACCGTTTGTTTTTACGTATTCGGTTCGGACTTCGGCTCCGATTGTTTTAAGGTAAGACTTAAGTTTTAATCGGCGGGCAAAATATGTTGAACATCGGAACAACCTCTATCAATTTTTATGAAAGATTCACATTATGTTTTATCAGAAAATTTATTGTTATCAATTAACTTTATTTAATTTTCTAACTGTAATTAGATATATGTGATTTATGTTTTAATTGTTTGCCTTAATTTATTACATTCTAATTAAAATAATAAAAGTTGGCTATTACTATTTTTGTAGCCATTAAATAAAACATACTTTTTCCGATAATTTCTGGTATTGGTGCCACCTTTGAACCGACTCCGTTTTCGAATTCGATAAATCAAATTGAAATCTCCGCCTTCGGATTCGGTTCCGATAAAACCGCGGTTACACCCCTAATCTCCAGCTTTAAGTACGAAGAGATAAGTTCCAATTCCTTTATTAATACTATAACTTTTACAACTATACATAAAAATCACAAGAACAGTGTCTGTGAATTTAAGATATTTTAGGAAAGCAGGTTACTGGGACACTTACAATTTTTTTTATTATTACTTAAAGGAATTGTATAATGCAATAGAAAAGTAGGTAAATGATCATTAGTGCTTATTATATTATGTCTTAAATCATAAAGTAGTATTTTAAAATAAAACAATAAAGTGTTATTTAATATAAAATGATCAGTGAGCAACAAATTAAAATAATATGGTCTAAGATCCGAACATAGGTCGACTTGCACTGAGCTTCTAATAGAATGAAACCTATTACAGAGTAAATTGAATATATCAGAAACTACATTAAAAATGGTTGGTGGAATGGGGCAATATTAAGATAAAAAGAAAAACCTCCAAAACTGGCGTGTTTGTATGAAAAGGGTAATGAATGTTACGGAAGAAGCCAGGCAGGTCTGCCATCTGATTGTGAGGTTTGTTACTCGATACTCTCTAAATATCCCGTAAGGGACTTGGCGTGAAGTCATGTATCTACCTAAGAAAAAACTATTACAAGGTGCCTGGTAGGAAGGCAGATGACCGATTCTGAAAAGTAGCCCGGACAAACACGACATGACAAACTACTACGTAGTATAATTTTGCAGCGACTCGCACGGATTGGTACAACCGCCTTACCTATTCCTGCCGCCATAACGTCTGTGCTTGCCGTAGAGGTGTTCCGGTTAGTAGGTAAGGTAACCGGTAAACTTTATTTTGCTTGATGCCTAACATCCTTGTCTCTGGTTGACTGCGCACCATTACCACATTTTGGTGTCTCTAAGCGGCGTGAATTTCTTACGACCAGGAAATCGTCAACTTGTTTGTCTTCCAATATCATTAAAAAAATGATTATGAACGTTAGAACAAAAAAATCACTAGGTCCAGATTTACTAATAAGTCAAGTGTCATGTACCTTCTCTGTTCTGTTTGTAATATTAGCAGTGTGTCATGAATTTAAATATCCTTGAATGATGAAGTGTAGGTCAGTAATGTGAAAAAGATATTACTCCATCTAGTTCTTAAACATTCACAACAACAAACACTTACCATCTTAACACAAAATAAAAAAACAAATAATAAAGTCACGTTAGTATTTTGCAATTAGTCAAGTAGAAATTTGCATTCAAATTTATCTAATCGGGATTCGTTTATTCAAGCTCATATTGTTAGATTTTGCGACACTGAGGATATACACGATAAGCAAATTTCTTCATGATTATTTCATTTGTGCACTTTCACTGAACAAAATTGTACAAAATGCTTCCAAAATCGACTAATTTCACTCAATATGAACACGAAATTCAATAATTATGAAAAAACTTCGACCATATGTTCTCACGATGGCGCCAAACTCAAATTATATACTTATTCATGTTATAGATGTTCAACGATACTAATACGAACATAAAAATGCTAAAAAAGTGAGCTCGCAAAAATTTACTATCAATGTCTAAAACCGACATCGGAGTTGTAGCGCCATTGAGGTAAAGATGGGCGTAGTTTTTCGTTATTATTGAATTATGTTTTTGCGTTGATTGAAATAAGATAATGTTAGTGGCATTTTGTACAATTTGTTCAGTCAGAGTTCACAAATTAATTAATAATCATGAAGAATCGTATCGTGTTTTGCAAAACCCTGAATACTTTTACACGTTTCACGGATATCGGTATTTTGGCGATTTGATTAATATTTTAATAGATAGTTTTTAGATTAATTAGTATGAGTATAATAAGAAGAATAGATTAAGCTCCCTAAATTTGAAATCTATTTGACAAATTTGTTTCAACAAAAATGTACTCTGTTATAAACTTTATGCTATGTATTTTTATCTATTATTATCTGCGTGATCCATTCAAACTTAGTCATACAATAAAATAATATAAGTAGAAAGTGTAAGTACTAAAAAAAACTAAAGTTAAAAAGTCTTCTACAACCTCCAGCAAGACTGACATATTGTAAAGTTATTTCATGTCAGCGTTCAACCAAAGAATCTGCATCGAAGTTGGTCTATCCGTTTAATAGTTATGTCACCGCAGACACATATACAACACGCTCATAGCAGCCTTGTTTTCCGTTCCCGGTTAATGAGTGTCTTAAAATTTAGATTTTAAAACTTTCCCGATTTCAAGAAGTACGATATAGGTGTCATTTTCCTGTCCAAATCTTACTTGTCCATTAGGTACTTCATTTTATTCTTTGTGGCTTAGACAAATCCAATCTACATCAGGACTACCAGAAAATCCAAGTTTTTCATAAAGTTTCCTGGCTCCAGTATTACCAACCACTACATATGCCACAATTGTTTTAGCGTGATTTATCATTATATTAGATATTAATTTTAACGTTATTTCTCCGTAGCCTTTTCTTCTATGTTCTTCTAAGGTATATAAATGTCCTAAAACGCCTGTTTCTCTAATATAAACCCAAGCAACCAATTCTTGCTTTTTGAAAAGACCGTATCCTAATTTAGCTTCTGACAAAAGTTCGAATAACCATTTGGAGCCAGGGTATCGATGGGGATATATAGAATCTACAAGCCCCGCGTATCTTGCAGGTAAAAGTTCAAAGGTGTGTCCCGGTGGTAACCTGAAACAGTATAATGTAAGAATGACCTTGATTTTATTTTCATAGGTACTTTTGATAGAATTCTAAATACTAGTGGTGGCCCATTGATTGAACTTCAACCACAATAAATTTTAATATCATAATGATAAGAACGCCATCTTCATTTCTCAAGACCAACTACTTTGTTTCCAAACTTTATGAAGCCATTTTTGATCTTTTATCGTTATCATCAATATATTCGTATTCGTATTCGTAAAAAAGGGTCCAAAATTTTAGCATCACGTATAACGTACTGTTTTAATACAATAGTTTTATGGCATTTGTAATTGGAATCATCTTAAGCTGGTTATTTGAGGAGTTCTAAAAGAGGAGGTTACATGTTTGACTTCTATATTTCACTAGCCAATACTTCACCATTTTAATTTTGCCTTCCATAAAGCTTAAAATTTCTTCGTGCGTAAATAAATCAACATTTCCGTCTAACTATAAAATATTGATTGCCCTATTACTGATTTGGTGATAGGTACCCTATTAAAAATACGGTACCTATCACCAAATCCCTCTTAATGAATTGTCACGCTATGGAATACGTGGCGTGGTATTAAAAATACTTGAAGGGTATCTCCGGGATCGTTCGCAATGTGTTCCACAGATTAATATCTTAGGGCCTGCAATATTTCTAATTTACATCTAAAGCAACAGCTAAATTTTGAGAAACGTTTCGGGATCAATAGCAGTTTTGATTTTTAAAAAGCTTAATGCATGGCCATAATTGAAACAATATAAAACTGGTTCCCATTTCAGTCATATTCACAGGCAGGTGACGTCATGGCTCGTACTGGGTACCACATAGTGGGACATCAAGTAAATCCTTTTTGCGGACTGTTTTAAATTAATGTTTGTAAAAGTAAATATTACAATTTGGCAATTATATTTAAAATGCATAACCAGATAACTTTATTAAAATTTGGCTGGTCATTTCAAAGTAACCCTGTATTTAAATGACTTATATCTAATATTTAATGAAAATTTTAAATTGTTTTTACTTATGCTCATGATACCGCATTAGTGTTTCACCAATATCGTGATGATCCGGAGTTCCTAGTGGTAGATGTCATAAATTGGCTGAATGTTAATCTTTTAACCTTGAACATAAGTAAAACTCAATTTATAACTTTCGGTCCAGATGAGCCCTCCCAATCTGGCACATCCCATACCTTATTGGGTTACTAGTGTGGAAAATCAATAAGAAAACAATGTAAAAGCATCGCTTTTAAACGCGATAGTATCGCGATATTAGCTGCTTCACAATCTTTCTACAATCGCAGTTGCTACCGAACAGCAGTATGATACCAACTAAAATTGTTGAATAAAGATGTTTGAATTTGAATTACAGTATAGACATTTCGATTGCGCCCTTTTTAAAGCATTATCAACATTATCGATCATAGTACATAATACTTTAATTCAAAAAAATACTTACTCTACATCGAATAGGGAATTAGTAGTCAATGTCAAAGTTTCTGTAGTTACTATGTTATCAATTTTCAGGTTTTTTCTTTCCATAACACTTTTTATGCAATCAGTTATGTGTTTTTGGGCAAAAGGGACGTTAACATGTTGGTTCCAGTCGATTAATTTTGTGGTAATTAGTGCTTCTTCTAGTTTTTCAGTGTGACCTGGGCATTCTATAACGATCTCATACGATGTGCCCTGCAATGTCAGAAGTTGAGGTTGTTTATTTTCAAAAATACACTAAGACTATGAACACTCGAAAATTATTGATCTAGTCTATATCTATCCCCATTTCGCGTGATCTTCACCATTACGCAATAATACGCGAGAAAAAGGAAAATCAAACTACTAGTAGCTGTTTATGTCAAACGATACGAAGTTCGCTCAGTCGGCTAGTTTTTACATACTAAAAACTTTGTGAATACAAATTCATTGTTTCATCAGGTCATTTATTTTTATCGTAATTTTTAAACATGCATGTTTTGTTAATGTTCTGTTTATCCAATAGGTTGTAAATACGTAAAAAATCTAATACCATTTTTATTTAAAGTCTATTATTATGGTCCTAAATAACTTATATTTTTTTTTCATAAAAAGTCCGAAAGTAATAATGTATGATTAAAATAATACAGGTGATAATGGTATAAAAATATTTTTGCCCAAACGGTATTTCAAAAACACATACTTTGATATTTAGAGCAACCATCCCGTTTTGAACATGACCAAAAGGACAGTAAACTTTAAATCCATAATCAACACCAGCACTTAACATATATTCTTGTGTTTCCAATGTTTTGTAACCTCCTATACTTCGAGGCCAGTCAAATTTTAAAGCATCTTTTAATTTTTGCCATCTATTTATAGGCAAAAACTGCAAAGTATCTTTGCACATGATTCTACTGACGAATGCTATGTACCTAATGTGTGCGGAGCCGCTATACTTTTATATACGTAAAGTAGATTTATTCGTTTAGATAAGAATTGAATATTTAAATTTTGTAATCCATAAATGTGTGATAAAAATGAAGTATTGTTATTCACAACTGTACATTAGGAGCATAAAAAAACTAAACGACATTTTTACTTTATGATATTGGTAGGCAAACAAGCAGACGGATTTCCTGAATGTAAGAAATTCATGCTGCTTAGAGACACCAAAGGTAGTAATGATGGACCAATTATGCTCATTCTTTTTTGTTGCGCTAGTTATTGTCAGGACTATTTTATCACGAAGAAAAACGAGAAACGGGAAAAACCATGCTTTAACTCAAACAAATTATTGGTAGGTATCAATGTGAAGCGATACGAAGTTCGCCAGGTTTGCTTCAATATATAAAAAAAACGAATCCCCATTTCGCGTGATCATCGATTCACACCTGAATGAATGCATCAATTTTGTTAAATAATTCTGTTTTATTTTACTTATTAGTTATTCTCAGGAAAAGTTTGTTATGTAAAGAAAAACCGGAAAAATTAAGGGAAAATGGGAAACAAACAATGTTTAATCCATACTAATTTTTAGTAGCTGTTAATGTCAAGCGATACGAAGTTCGCCAGGTCGGCTAGTCTTATATAAATTTCAAGTTCCGACAAGTGGATATTTCGCAACGTATTTTTATTTTAGCACTTGCCCTGTGCTTGGGATAAATTTCTATAAATTTTAAAGAAAGAAAGAAAAAATTTCGCCCCAGACAGGATTTGAACCTGTAACCTTTCGTCTCAAGCCGACGAATGCTCTAACCAATTGAGCTACTGAGGATTCAAGTCCCGTGGCGAAATTTTTAATTCCTTTCTAACCCGTTAACGCGGGTAGTTATGTCCTATAGATACACAATTCTGAGTACCCACCAAATGAGTTCATCATTACAGATGAAATTCACATTTTAGAATGGCCATAACTTTCGTTTCTCGCATGCACAGGGCAAGTGCTAAAATAAAAATACGTTGCGAGAAACGAAAGTTATGGCCATTCTAAAATGTGAATTTCATCTGTAATGATGAACTCATTTGGTGGGTACTCAGAATTGTGTATCTATAGGACATAACTACCCGCGTTAACGGGTTAGAAAGGAATCAAAAATTTCGCCACGGGACTTGAATCCTCAGTAGCTCAATTGGTTAGAGCATTCGTCGGCTTGAGACGAAAGGTTACAGGTTCAAATCCTGTCTGGGGCGAAATTTTTTCTTTCTTTAAAATTTATTGAAGTGGATAATTGTCCGGCTCCAATATCATTAAATCATCGCGATGCATGACTGACAATACATTATTGTTTAACGGCCAATATTAATAACCTATCTACAGATAAAGATAAGCTTTCTAGAAATTTGTTGCTAAGATATTTTTGTTAACCGTTGAAAAATAGGAGCGGTTACCTGGCAACTGTTCTAAAATAGCACGATCTCTAATCCTAGATAGGTTGTTAATATTTCCCGTAAAACTCCGAAACCATTTGTCGGATATCTATCAAATTTATATGGGACTGCCTCAGGACCTACATTTCAAATATAGAATCATGAAAATCTTTTTGGTATCGGCCAGGGAATCAAACAATCCAAACATAGTAAACATGTAAAAGAACGTTTTATGTCATTAGACAGCGAATAAGCATACGGTTTTGCTGATGGCAAGAGACAATCCTGACTAATTGACACCATATATGTTATAGGCACTACACTGTCCTGTAGCCAAGACAGTGTACAGGTCTACTGGCTACATTACATACAGACCGAAACATGACAAAGTTATTGTGCAGACAGGAATAGCTAAGACTGAGGATTATCCGGGTAAGTTGTGGCACAGAACTGTACCACCAGTGGCCTGGTTCATAATGTCCTATTTAACCTCTGCTCGCCTCTTACGACCTGTGTGGCAGAGGCAGATACTCTATTCTACTTAGCGGAATCGGACCAAGCTGGGTAAAGCTGTTTGTTGATTGCTGTGCAGGAGCTAACCCGGATTGATTTCTGCTGCTATATCGTCAATCCTTGCTGACGTTTTGTTTCGTATAGGGTATCAGTTACACTTGCACAGGTGGTAGACAAGTAGATATTTTAATCTGAAAGTCATCATCGTTGTTCAGAACTAGTGGTTTACTTTACCTACTCTTACTTGTGTACTATTTTAGATTTTTAGCTGCACAATTTGCACACTTATCATTTTCCATGACATTTCAACAACGTTTTCTTGGTCAGCAAATTTCAATTTAAAGAAGTTGAAGCTTAAATGATAGTGCATTTTAAATATTAATTGCCAAATTGTAATATTTACTTTATGATTTTTTTTAAATAGTTAATACTTCACTAGTTGTAACGCTACGACGCACCTATTACGAGTCGTGACGTCACCAACCTGCAATTGCGGTTGTCGTTTATGTTGTAACCATGAATTTTGTATTTTGAGTCGGATAAAAATTAGAATTTGATTTTTTTACTATTTCATAAATGGAAAGTGTAATCCATTCCCAACCCTCTCTCAAAATTTAGCGTGTCCTTTAAATGTTATCCTGTATATCTGAACGACTTCTTTAAGAATTGAAGCTACTACCTTGTATGGTTGCTCTTTAAGTTTATCATTTTATAACTGCTTACTTAACCGACTTCAAAATGAGGATATTGTCAATTCTTTTGTATTTGTTTACTTTACCAGTACTTGTTTCTGTCGTATTGATCTAGATTCGCTGAGCGAGCATAGATTAAATGGGTGATTGGCCATTACAACAAGTTTACACATATCAACTTGGAAAGGGATGGTCACCGTATCGCCTTTCGCCTCAACATCAATCAGGTGCCAACCTAACGTATGCACGTAACCAAACAGTATCAGCAGCTCCTGTACATAAACTCGGCTACGGCCGGAACCCTTATAGATTCATCATGTTTGTATATCTGTCCCTCTGTATGTCACAACCACTTTTTCCAAAACTGTAAGAGCTAAGCTGTTGAAACTTGGTAAGTAGATGTATTCTGTAAACCGCATTAAAATTTTTACACAAAGATGAAAAAATAACCATATTTCATTTTTTTTAAATCCATAAGTGAGGAGTAACAATGAATATGTCTTAAAAAGGGGTTATTTACCAACTTGACACAAGAGATTGGACACACATTATCACTTATTATGTCGTCATCTGGTAACGTCAAGATTTTTACGCGTGTCCATATGTTTAAATTTAAATAAAATCACTTTTATGTTTTGACTAATTGGACACACACAGTTTTTTGTGTTTCAGATTAAATTATTCATTGAAAATTCTTTCATTGAATTAATGAACTAAACGATTTCATAATTAAACTGTTTTATTTATTTGCTGGAAAACCCTTATACTTTAAAATAATATAAAACAAACGAATAATTTATGAAATACAAAAGATAAATGAAAGTGATGAGAGATATGAAAATATGCACTATAATCTAAATAAACCTAGTTGTTTAAAATTATTGCTTCCAATGTCACAGATAAATCAAAATGTTTTATCTAACTTAGCAAATCACATTCATTTTATATATGTTAAGGTTAAGATGCAATAAAAAATATATACGGAGTCGAACCGTTCAACATCAAGTAGTTGCAGATGCAAAAAAGTGCTGATGGTATTAGGTAAATAAAAAATAATATCTTTCATCATAATTTATCCACCCCAATTTGAATTAAGATAAAACAGGTGAAACCTGATATGAAGTGATCCTTACTTTAACTGTGCCTTTTTTGCAAAAAAAAACTGAGTGTATCCATCAGTGAAATCATGAAAGTAATTCAATTTAAACTTAACCATGTCCGTGTCTGCGTAAAAATCTTGGCGTGTCCAGATGACGACATAATAAGCGATAATAATTTTAAGTTACACCAACACGTGTGTCCAGCTTCTTGTGTCGAGTTAGTGAAACACCCTTCTAAAGTGATATTGAGGTTTCTACCATCATTTTCTCTATTTCAAAATTTTCAAGTTTGGTAGTTCTCATATAAAGCTTTAGTGTTAAAATGTCATTAGCCCTCTATTCACATTATTAATATTGTTTTTACTCTCCTCTGTGGTGACTGCAGACTGAATCAATTTAGTGTCTGTTCAACTTTTGTGGAGTGCAGTCGAATTCTCCTGATGATGCTTCAGTTACGAAGTGAAACGTACGTTGAGTTTTTGGTAGTGTGTGTATTGTTGGTGCTAATAAAACAGTTTAGTTGTGTGTGTGTGTTGTATGGAGCTGGATATATTTGGGAGTTTTAGCTTCCGGTAAGTCCAATTAATTCTTAGCGCACTGTTTTGCCTCTTTTGTTACGCCACAATACGTATACATTTTTGGCGAAAAATTGCAAATTAGATAATTTTATTTAGAATTAAATATGGATTTCCGCAAAGTAACGCCTTCTTCTATCAATATACTAAATATCTATGTGAAGTATCTATGCCAGAAATAAAGTTTCTGTAGAGTTCAGTGTGTAGAACACTTATTTCATTGGACGTCAACAAGTCGGTCGGATCTGATGGTATCCATCCAATTGTTCTCAAAGTGTGTGCTCATGAGCTGGCACCGGTTTTAACGCGACTCTTCCGACTCTCCTATTTATCAAAATTGTACCAAATTTATAGATGACCGATCACCCGATCCCTAAAAAAGGTAACCGCTCGGATTCATCCAATTACCGGCCCATAGCTATAATTTCCTTGTTTTCCAAAGTTATGGAATCCATAACAAACTGCCAGCTGTTAAGGTACCTAGAGGAGTACCAGCTGTTAAATAATCGCCTACACGGTTTCCGTCGTGGTCGTTCAGCTGGTGATCTTTTGGTTTACTTAACACACCGATGGGCACAAGCAGTTGAAAGCAAGGGAGAAGCATTGGTTGTCAGTTTGGATATAACCAAAGCCTTTGATCGGGTGTGGCACAAGGCGCTTGTATCGAAGCTTTCTTCTTACGGTCTTCTTGAGAAATTATGAACATGGGTCAATAGTTTTTTGACGGGGCGTAGCATCAAGGTCGTTGTCGACGGTATCTGTCGGAGTCCAAGCCTGTCGATGCTGGTGTTCCCCAAGGCTGTGTGATTTTTTCTACATTGTTTTGTCTGCATGTCAATGACATGTTGCAAATTAGGGATACTCGTTGCTATGCAGACGATACTACTGGGGAAGGCTTATACTTTGGCCGACATAATATATCTCGGGAACATGTCATCGAGAGTTGGAACCAACTTGTGTTTAAAATTGACAGTCTTTTGTCTGAAACTTTGTTTTAGGGCCAACAGAATCTGGCGCAATTGAACCCTAGCAAGACACAAGTTTGCACGTTTTTCGCTAAAAAGACTCCTTGTCGAATCTCCTCGATTTGAGATCGTTTCCCTAACTGTCATAGCCTGCATTGGAATACTCGGCGTTGACATTTCGAGTAATGTTTAATTTCGTGGCCATCTGGATGAAAAGGCTAAAATAGCCTCGACAAAATTTGGTGTGTTTAGTAAAACGAGACAGTATTTCAAGCCGACCCATCGCTTACAACTATACAAAGCGCAAATTCGGCCTCATATGGAGTACTGTTCTCAACTCTGGGCAGGGGCTCCACAGTACCAACTCCTTCAGTTTGACCGCATTCAACGTAAAGCAACTCGAATTGTCAATGTCAGGGCAAACAACAACAAACAAACAGTCAAACTTCCTTAAGTTTGGCTGAAAAGAGCGTACTCATTCCTTAAAGGTCAGCAACGAATCTGTGGTACTCCTGGTTTTGCGGATGTCTGTGTTCGGAGGTGATCGCTTTTCATCAGGTGACCCACTTGCTCGTTTGCCTCCTCTTCTTTAAAAAAATAAATATATTTTTTTAGCACTTTCCCTGTGCTTGGGTTATAGAAAAGTAACAAAACTAAACTTCAATAAGTAGTGATAAATGTGTGTGTAGTAACAATAAAATAGAAATAAAGATACTACGGCAGAAAAATTAAATTTAATGTCTCATTAGTGATAAGGCGGCATTTAAAATTTACCACGACTAAAAATCTAAAATTACTTCTAATAAAAACATACTTAATGCAATGTAGGGAAGAAATAATAAAGTAGGTTATAACTAAAAACATTTTTAACATAATAACAATAGCGGTAAATAGCAAAAAATTAAATTATTTCAAAAAATTAAATTATTTTACTAAAGATTTTTTTTATTTATAGACATGTTTATACGTATTAATAAATTCAATCAAGTTACAACATTTTGTGATAAAAAATATTTTTGACAATTATAAGAATATAGAAATAGCACAAAATGTTTTTTTAGTATTAAAATATTAATTTAATCACTAAAGATATTGTTATGCACATAAATTTTTATTCGCTTCTCAGAATTACTGTTTTCTAAATACACAATTTTCGATATTATTCATATGTTCAAATCCTAGTTTTTCCAGCGATTCATGGACTATTGTATTATCAATTACAGAAAAAGCAAAAACTGTTTTTCCTTGACTGATAAGAGTATTCGCAATCATTTTGACGATTAATCCTGCATATCTTTTCCGCCTGTGCTTTTCGAGGGTGTACATATGTCCAAGAGCACCTGATTCTCTGATGTAAACCCAAGACACCAACTCGTTGTTGTTAAATAAGCCATAGCCTAAATTGGCTTTGGTGAGTAGTTCAAAATACCAGATTGAAGAAGGATACCGATGGGGCCAAACGGAGTTAATTAGTTCGAGGTTGTGCTCCATAGTAAGTGGTTCGAATGAAATTCCTTCCGGTAATCTGAAAGAATTAACATCTTTGGTATTGAGCATTTTTGATTTAAATTGCACCACAGAATATTCTTAGCCGTTATTAATAATCCTAAATTTAAAAAAAAAAGTTGAGAGGTGTCAAGGGACACCCGGATGGAACGAAGTTATCTCCCTCCTCTCTCTCTCAATCTCTATCAATCTCTAGTAGTCTCTATCTCTATCTCTCTTATAGAGAGACAGACAGAGAAACAATAAAAAAATAAAAATTAAAAATAATAAAAAAATAGAGACAGACAGAGAAACATGAAAAAAAAAAGAAATATGCGCAATCCGCAAATCTTACAACACAATAGCTTACTACAGCAAAAAGTGTCGTGACAACTTTTCGTAAGAGTTTTTTCCGTCTAGCCTCCTTTCACAACGCACAATAAGGAACTTCGTTCCAATACCTCCCAACTATACCTACCTATTAGCTATCAACACTTTCGATCAAATCAGCTTTCAAACCAAAAAAAAACACATTGGAATCGGTGCATTCGTTTAAAAGTTAAGATGCCACAGACAGACCGACGCACACAAACATATGGACACGTCAAACTTATAACACTTATTTTCTTTTTGCGACGGGGGTTAAAAAATAAGGGTTTCCTTTACTTTGCTTTTATCCGCGGTCTTTCCTGCGTTTTCATCCTTAGTAAATACTTTTTACTTAACAGTTATTTTAAAGAAAAAGTAACTGTATTACCCCTCCTCCTTTTAAAATAGTCCTCAGTAATAGAAAAAAAATATGAAAAAATGAAGTGTTAAGACTATTTTGAGAAAAATGACGATCACTGAAAATAAACACAATAAAGCTATTTTCAACGATTTTACTTTTTTAAGTGAATATTCGATTTTCGAGTTTTGTTTTTCATAAATAAGTATGACCTGTTGTTACCATTAATTCTGACTTTTTTTATTTGAACGCGATAAGCCTCATAGTTTAAAAGTTATAGCGTTTTAATTATCTTAGCCTCACAATTTTCAAAAATAGTGTTCAATTGTTTTTAAAATCTAATATATACTTTTTAATTTTCTAATTTTATTTGTCTATAAAACTTGGTAGTTTCACACATTTCAACATGCACACAATATGGATATTTACACTAAATAATAAAGAAAGATCATAATCTCGAGGTGGCCCCGTATTAATTTTATCATGATCCAACTATTCGTTTTTGGGTTATACTTAATCCTATTAATATTATAAAACTCTTAACATGGACCACCACTTGGTTATTAGCCGGTTTAGAGGTCTGTTTAGGAAGTGGAGGCACTGGCGAGTACGTATTCCATTTGGAGGGCTTGAAAGGACTAAGAGTGAAAAGTTGCAAGACCCGAGTGTAGAAAGCATGTATGAGAGTCAAGTTCAAGACAGGCTGAATAGTGTGTGCCTACCGGACTTAGACGTGGATGACTGTTGGAATGTTTTGAAAGATAGTATGGTTGATGTTGCGAAAGAGGTATATGGGAGTGCAAAGATGCACATACATACATACATACATATGTTCACGCCAAGTCCCTTACGGGGTAGGCAGAG